>VXAC01005698.1:0-24669 GCA_013399225.1 Rhipidura dahli
AACTGATGACAAAAGTTCACCTTTTTATCTGAAGTCATGTTTATGTGGGTTTGCAAATTTTGATTTCATGTTCTGTCTGAACAACTGAAGCAAAAAGACTTCAAGTTACCTATTTGCCCAGAGTTTCTTGCAGAAAAGTTGTTCATTTCTCTCTACCCCTACACATTCCAGAAACTGTTTGCGGTACAGAGAAGAAAAAAAAAAGCATATTACTTCCACATCAGTACTCCAAGATACCATGTCAGGTTAGTTACAGAAGTTTGGCATGGTTGTGCCTAGCTTTTGACAGAATTTGCTAAAGCACTAGGTTCTTGAGGAACAACCTGTCTGAAGTATAAAGTAAGGTACAAAACATCCCATAATTAGGCATAGACACTCAGAATTGAAAATTTTATTTATATTTATTTATATTTATTTAAATATTATTTATTTTATTATATTTCTAATACTAAATCACATTGCACTTAAGTGTCACCTATCTTGTATAATCTAAACTAACTTTTTTATTGCATCATGCATAGCTAGAATAATAGGGGGTTTTTTTGGACCAACTTAAATACAAATCACCAGATTTTATTCTCACTTTCCAAGTCTTCAGAAAAGAAACAAGAAGAAACTTTCTGCATTATTCTAATACATTGGAAGGGGTTTTTTTAAAAATAATTTTTAAAACAATAATTTCATTACCAAAAAGGTGTTTGGAACTTCAGATTTTTTTCCTCATATCTTAACTTCCTCATATCGTAACTGCAGGTAGTCCTTAGTGACACTTTCACCCCATGTCCTAAACTTTAGATGTTAGTATGGACATGTTTATAATAGTTCTCAAAAATAACTTACATATTTTAAACAATGACAATCTTTAGACATGAATTTCATATCTAATTGTGTAAATACCTAGTCATTATGTTTGTCATACAATACACAACTGGCTTCTTAAGTTCAGCATATATGTACTACAAATATAATACTGCTAAAATAGGACAGTTGTGTGATAATTAAAGCTCTGAATAAGAAAGATAATGTGGTGGGTTGACCCTGGCAGGATCTGCCCCCTGAAACCTGCCCATGCAAACCCCATACAGATAAACTGGGGAAAAAAAAAAAAATAATGGCTTTCATCAGGCACTGTCAAAGTGAAGAAAGTATTATCAAGAACTTGAAGCTATAGAAAACATATTCCATGTCACAAGAAACTGAATAGGTTATTTGAACTGTGACAGAAACAAGGTAATTTGAAGATTTTTGCTACTTCTGTTCTTTTTTGAACATGTAGTTTCATGAAATTATGAATCACTACAGTAATTAGAGTTCAGCATAATGGCACAAATTAAACAATGAATTATGTAAGAAAATTCTGGTATCTAATTAGACAAAACACATCAGTTTAAAATAGTCTATTTCAGCTTTTGTTTCCTAGTGCACCTCCATACATATACAGCTTTTAGAACATCAGCAACTCTTTAACAACAGCTCAAAATGAAGATAAACCAATTTCAACTGTCACACAAGTAAAAAAGGAACTTCATAACTATACTTATGATAAAACTGAATGATGCTTATTCTTTCTGTCTGCAGCAGATGCGTGGAAGTTAATTTGAATTCTTTTTCAATTACTTTTTTTTTTATATATACATAAAGACTATCAACTCTTCCTCTTGTTGAGATTTGAGAATTATTTCTTTTCAAAGTTTTAGTTAAGTCATTTTGCTGTCTCATTTTTTCTGTTGCTGTTCTATGGAAATTCTTTGCCTACATGTTTCTTGAATTGTGTTGCCTAGAGTGAGATACAAACCCCTAGCAGGAAGATACAGAAGAATATTTTGGAATTCTTTAACTTTTTCTGCCCCTTCATATCTCTAACTGTAGCACTGATTTTTCCCCCAGTAGAATGATATTCACTCATTATCCATTCCAAGCTTTTACACTGTTTCCTAGGGTAACACTTTCTAGCTAGTCTGTCCTGAAATGTGTAGTACACTTACATAGATTACGATTTGTATAAAAGTAAAAACGTTTGCCACTCCTTTTCTGACTGCTATTCTATTTATTTGGAGAGTTTATTTTCCTTCACATAATTTCCCTTGTTTATGCTTATACTCTTATATTCTGGTCTTACAGCTACTTTAATGCAGTTTGCAATTAAATGGTAGCTGTTCCTTCCTCAGGCTGCTTCCAAAAGTGTTGAATAGTGCTCAGTCCAGATCAGAGATACTTTTGGATATCACTCAGCCCATCACTTCATTTCATGGCAAATCACTTCACTGATTTGAAAACTGTAGTCTGTCTACCACCTAACAGTATTTCTGTATAGCTCCTGGTGCTCAGTGTCTACTACAACTCATCGAGCTGACTGCACTCTACTCGTTCTGAAAAAGTAGAACAGAGATACGACGCCCTGAAAATGCAACACTGCGTGAAAAGCAGGCATGATCTGTGTGTTATTTCAAGGGCAATCTTCCACTGGAAGAGGCATTCCCAGTGGTTTGATGCTGCTGTGCAAGCTCCTGCAGAAAGAAGGGAGGATCACCATCTGCTTCATTGGTTTCTGGCCTGTTGAATTGTAAGAGGGAACCAAGGAGAAGTCTACTTACATGTCAGTAACATCAACAGTTGCACAAGGGCCTCTTTGTATCATTTAAACCATAAAGGCCTCTAAGGCCATCCATAGTTTGTTCTCAATTTCTAACTTCAGGAAAATAAATTGTACCACTATGTGAAATATTTTGATTGAGTCTTCACAGCAGATTAGATTAACTTCTATCTGTATTGCTGCTCAGTAAAAGTAGAGTCATCTCTATTGCCATCAATGCTGTATTAAGTTTAACACTCACAAAGAGGTATAACAAACAAACTACCTAATTACAAGTTAAAATTTTTAACCTCCTGCCATTCAAAGTATACTTTCAAAAAAAAAAAAAAAAAAGGGGTTTGGACAAGTAGTTAAGTAATTTACAGGCCCACTTTGATTTATTATTATATGAATATACATGAACATCTGAAGAACAGTAAGTGAAGAAAAAGGGGGTTTGATCAAAACTCAAAGTTATTTCACAACAAGAACATAGCTCAAAATATCTGAATTAATTTCTTTATTAATGTCACAATGTTTGTGTGCTTTTATAACTGCTGGCTTTCTAGTTTTTGTGTGCAAGAGAAGCAGCAGAAGGCAGGCATAAATTTCCATCTATTTTGGTGTTATTTTCTGAGTTCCCTAAATATAAGGAGTAATATGCTATTCATTCTAACATGTTTCAATATAAATGCAAGAATCAGACAGGTACCACAGTATAATTTATCAGATGCTATAACAACCAAATTTAATTATACGACACAGTACTTTAAAAGATTTTCAGTTTTATGTTTCAGCTAGAGGTTGAACACCCAACTAGTGATCAAAAAAAAAAAAAAAACTGTGCTGAGTTATGCATTTCTACGGATTTAGTTTTGTGTTTATAATCTCAAGGGGCATCATTTACCCATTTAAACACCCATTTTAACTAATGGCCCATGCAATTGCTTACAGCAAACATCTCTACCTCCCTGTTTGTCTTTTCAATATCTCTGACAATAGAAATAACCAGGAGAAGGAATATGAATGTTAAGATTAAATTTCTTCACTACAGACAGACACTACATATTAAATGTGGTACAGCCCTAAAGATAGCAAAACCTAACTATAGTAGGCTTATAAAAACAATAAAGCTTTATAGAATTTTGTACAGAATTGAAATAAAAATTCATTATAATTCAGTTTATGTAAGATTTCTAGGTATAAAGAAATGTGTCCTTACGGGTAGCTATTACTTAATTGGCCCCATGAAAGGAAAATGTTCAAATGGGGTCTGATTACAAACACTAACTTTTTCTTGGATTTTTTTTTTATTTTTGGGATAGTCAAGATGAAGTCAGCTGAGGTTATCAGAGACAAAAAAGTCAAAAATAAAAAAATGGTCTGGGAAATGGAGGTTTTACATATGACCATTAGCAAAAACAAAACAGAAGGGCTAAAGGAAGAGGCTATGTGGGCTGCAGAGAAGCCTGTAGCCATTTAGGAGCAATTTCCATTAGATTTTTCCAGCCGGCATTCAGAAGGCTCAGGTGTGCCATTTAGAATCCTTTCAGGTGTAAGGTTAGACTGAATATCCCCATATTCAACACACAAGTAAGAATCTTAGTCTGCTGTAGTACTTTTTAATAATACTTTAATAATAATACAATAATACTTTTTGATCTGGTGCTATAGCTTCAGATGTTCATTTCCAGTAGAAATGCTCTGCATATATGTACATATTTTGAAGTCTATGTAAGGATATGGAAATAGCAAAGAGTTACAGCTTGCTAATATAAGCGAAGTTGTTTCAGATAAGTCATGTGTCAGTCTCACTCAACTGTAGTAAGGGATCTCATCATACCTACCAATGTTCTATAAATTATATTAATCTGACATGCAGCTACCTGCTTGAATTTTCAGAGGAAAATTTAAAAAAATAACAAAAAAATCACCACACAAAACAGCATTTGATAAATGCAATCAAAAGCTCTGACAGTAAAAGTTGTCCTCACTTTGCCTTCTGTCCAGTACAAGACAGATACTTGTTTTAAATTAACCTGTGAGGGAACCTTCCTGTTTTACTAAGTTACTAGAATGCAGAACTTTTGCTTCTATAGCCACATAACTATTTTGGCAACATGCAATGTGAGTTGGGAAAAGCATATTGGAAAACATCAGCACCAGAGGGGAAGGGCCGCACATGAGGAACCTGAGCTCAGCCACAGAGCTGATACATACCCTGAAACCACAAGTGGAGATCCTATTCTCTCCAATTATTTACACTTTTTGTTCACACCGATTTTGTCTTTTCAGTGCATCTGTGGAGTGGGAGACCTGCTGCAGACATTTTTTTCCCTTTTTAACCTAAAGTTCTGTAGTATAAGCAGCTAAGACTTTATTGAAACTAGTGGCTCAACGGCATTTGTCATATGAAAATAAAGTCAATTATGCTTAGCTTGGATATGGCTGTGATATCAGAGGGATGAGGACTTCAGTGTTAGAGCTGCTTCTCTGTCACAAAAAACTGAATATCCATGACATCAATCAAAAGTTAATGGGGGAGGAATTGTCTCCAACCTTGTCTTTTATGCAATGTACCCATTCCGACAGCTCCACAGAGATTCCCATTACCATGTGTGTCAATGTAATGTAAGAGTAAATCTCAGTTAAACAGCCTCCTAGAAATTGTCTAGACTTTAAGAAGTTCCCTAAGTTTAGATAAAGAAAATTGCTCTTGCAGTGTTTAATTAGCTTTAAATATTTCCAATTTCATGCCTCCAGTATATGTCCCCAAACCGGTTAGAATTTCAAAGAAAACTATTTCCCAATATAAGCCAAATGAGAAAAAAAATCTAAATTAAGATTTCACATTTATTATATTCTAATGTTTTTCTTTTCTTCCCTTGCAAGATTCTTCAGTTCTATCAGTTCATCAGAAAGTGATTAATTCAATATTAATGAGCTGCAATTTAGGGTACCATAGCTTTTTTAGCCCATCTTTTGTCACTTCACACAGTATCAATGGTGGTTTAATAGTTTTGTCTTTACTATCTGTTCTGCTAATGTGATTGGGTTTTCTTACTATTTGTGATAAATTTTAAAATCCCTGAGGTCATCTAAAAATACTATAAATATTCATGCAAATACTTTACAGAAGTAAACTTAATACTGGCCTTATTTATGGTTCAATTTAGCTTGCACAGGCAGACCCACTAATTTTAACAATTTTGTCTTAGTGATCATAGGCTCAGGCCCAAGACCATTCATCCCTATCATCTCAGCTCAAACACCTAGACCTCACAGAAGTTAAGCCTTCTTAGTGTCACCTACAGTCTCATCAATGCACTTTCTATACCTTGCTTTCAATTTTGTATCACAAGCAATTTAACCTTGTTACCAGTTTTGTTGAGTCTTGACACTTAAAAACACAATAAAACAGAGATTAATTAACTTGTTTGGGGCATCAATTTTACCTTTTTTTGAAGTCTACATTCTAGGCATTGTACTTCCATTGATTTCAAATTTACCTATCAAGGCACAAAAATACAAAATCACCAAAACACAAAATAGGACACTAATTTTGGGCCATCATTCTCATGGCTACATTAGAATATGCTACATTAATTTACAAATGAAGAATATGTTCTATCCCTTATACCAATATAGGCTGGTTTGCTGCTTTCAGAAGTCCACTGACTGAAAAATGTTACTCCTTCTCTGCTTGTATATTCACACAATGTCAACTTTTATCTGAAAAAAAAACACTTAAAAAAGTAGACAAGTTACTGACAGAAACCGTGTCTGAGAACAGTCATTTGTGATGGAAGAGAGGTCAGCAGTTTAAAACACACTAAAAAAAATCTGTATTTTGAAAATGACAGTAATATGAGAACTGTCAGAACTCATTTTTTTTCCATGATGTAACTCCACTAATTTCACAACTTGTGATCTACACCATACTAAACTGTAGGAATGGGGAGTTTCACAAAACATCTGAGAACACTTTAAACTCACTGAGCACAATCACACCAGTTATACCAATGGACTGCCTTAGTCTTAGAAAACTGCTAACTACTAATGACTGTGAGATCTTGAATTCTATATGAACTTTGGTACATAGAAATTATAATCATTTATTATTTCAACAAGACTGTAACAGTAAACTTCCTTACAAAACAACTAGTGATTTCTTACATCTGTTAAAGCAGTATTATTTTTGACACAGGTCTGTAGATACAAAAATTTCATTAAGTGAAAACTCGAATGGATCTGAAAATGATAATAGTAGGAGTGGAGGGAAAAAAACCCAACCAAGCAAATACATATGTGCCTTGTTTCTGCCTGTGTCGAGTAGCAAATGTGCAGCAGAAAAAAAAATAAACAAGAAATAAATCAATTAATCAATAAAACCACAAACTTTACAATACTTGTACCAACATCTTGTCACACATTTTACTAGTTTTTAACAAAAGTTATATTCAGGTTGTATTCTGTATTAATTCCCTGGAGTTTAGTAAATTACTGTGTAGGTTTTATTGTTTGTTTTGTGAGTTTGGTTTGTGCTTGTTTTGGTTTCTCTTTGGTCTGCATTTTTTTTAAAATGCCACTACCACTCCTGTTTTTCTGGTGAACAGTTTGCAGCAAACAGGATTTAGAGGTTCAGATGTTCCTCAGTGTGTTAGTAGTAGAATCAGTTCTACTGCTACCTTAAAAAAACAAAACAAACTAATTATTAGAAAACATAAATAAATAGAATAAAAAAAGCAAACAAAAACCCCTAACAAACACATAAAAAACCCCAACCAGTATCTGTGTGTGTGTGTGTTTGTAGTTCACACAGTATTTCAGGAAAAAAAAAAACTAAAAAACCTCAAAAACCTGGGTGTATATAACTAATTTCTGAATTGACCCTGAGCTCCATGAACAACAGCTTGAAATCACTAAGCCTACAAGGAGTATATTTTCTCTTTTCTTCCTGCTTACACTCCCTTATCTCTCACACAGACCATAGCACACATGCTCCAAACAGAAAGTCAAATTGCCTATAATGTAGAGCTTATCTTTAAAGAAAAAGATTTAGGCTTTTTGTTGGTTATTCTTTAAGTCTAAAAAATAACCAAAAGAAGATATGAGGGACAGCTAAATCCATAAAATGGCTTTGAAGTGCTGAGTATGATATAAGCACTGCAAAAAGCATCTCTGCTTTATCCTTTAAAAGGTGATTATGACATTTAATTTTGCCTAGCCTCTGTTTTTAGGTATCCCCATCAAGGCAAGGGTCACCCTAGCTGCCTGGTAGTACAGTGACCAGGCAAGGATTTCATACTCAACAGTTCTTTGGAGAGTTCTAATGAAAACTTTAATTAAAACAGGCAAACTTGAAAACTAAAGCTGTATCAGGAAAGTAACTGTTCTATGCCTGCAAAACTCTGTAATCTGGCACTGCCATCCTCAGTAACAGACCATAAGATTTGTAAAGGGCTTGTAAGGCCTCAGGACTAATGCTTGCTACAGTCAAGCTCACCCTGCGTGAAATTCTCAAACTTGCTTGCAGCTTTGCTTTACTTCATTTAGCTGTGGTAGCAATTTCTCTAACTGACTGGCTGTCTAAGGCTAATTTGGTTTCCTCTTTTTTATTCTTTTTTATTTTCTGATGGTACAACCAGAGTTTTAAATGAATAGCTGTAGCAAACAGTCTGTGCAGAATGAAGTATTTTGCAACTGGCACAATGATATGGTTCAGAGAAATACAAGCCTGCTTTGAGTCATTGAGAAGCAGAGATAAAGGATGCAGTCCAGGGGAATACATGTATGGGAACAGTAAGAGACGAGACAAAGACTTGGCACTAGAGAGCCCACAGTTATGAACAACTTGCCCATAGTCAACTACAGAAATGCAGACCCAGACAAAACTGGGTTTAGGAGTAACCAAATAAGTAACAAAAACCAACCTAACATGCATGAGACACTGTATTAAATAAGTATGGATGATATGTGGAACTGCAGACCATGGAAGAATGAGAAAACATATAAAATCCCTTTAAGCAAGTATAACCTCAAGTGCATCCTAAAACTGCAGAAGAAGAAAACATCAATTAGTGGACCCAGATGAGCAGAGGAAGGATAAGCATAATACTAAGAAAAAGAGCAGAAACCAAGAATTGTTTGTGCAACTCTAACTGCATTCTTGCTCTTTTTGCTTTTCTGTAAAAATTTAATCTGGACTAATACTGAGTAGACACTGGAGACTGACTACTCTAACAGTTCTGGGTTTACAGACATACACACAGAAAGAATGCTGACTCTTTCCCCATATATAAGACATTGCAGATACAAAACTGTTGCTTTAACATTTTTGTGACTTCATATTTACAATTCACTGACACAACACAGATATGCCTTGTTGTTAAGTAAGTGTAAGAAAGGCACCAATCTAATACAGTTAAGGAGACTGTGAGACCAGCCTTCCATGTCTCCTATGGCCCTTTTCAAGTCAATCCTGTATGTCAGCTTCAAAAAACCTTAAGGCAAGATTTCTCAAAAATATTCCATGCATAAATAATTCTATAATTGTTTTAGGAAGTCTTCCACTATATACAAGAGAAAAGATTTCCAAGTGTTAAAGGGTAGAAATACAAAATACAGAGTTAACAAGTACTCAAAGTGGTTTTGCAGACTCATTTACAGCAACACATAATGAAGTTAGTGAGGTTACTTGGGTGAAGAACCAATATTTAGATAAGCAATACACAAAGTAGTCCAACAGATAGTACAAAAACATAAGAGATGAGGATCATGTGATTCAAACAAATCTCAAAAGTTTCAGTCAAAATACCGTGTCTGCATACTACAAGCAACCTACTCCCTTTCTTCACAATTAACAAGTTCGTGACATACCAGCTACTTTCTTCATTACTTAGCAAGATCAGGACCTTGGTAAAAATTTAGACATGCTTGTTTTGACAAGTATATTTTTTTGCAAACTTCCATCTATCTGCCTTATTATCCCAACTGCAGAAGAAAAACCATGAAAAGTTATGCAAATGAAACCCTCAGTATATGGGAAGGATATGAAAAACAAAGTAAGTCAAAGTGCAATTATTAATGGTTTAGTTATACAAGAGAAGATGAAAAGCAAGGTATGTGACTGTATTTATACGCTAACTATCCATCTAACACAGCAAATTATACAACCTTTAATTAATCAGGATAACAGCTGCTGGCTACAGTAACAAAGCAAATCCAACTTCCTATTTTCTATCCCAATAACCCACAGGGGTTTATTCCAGAAATACTGATTCAACCCTTCATCATACTACACCTTTTGCCAGTTTAAAAGAATAAAAACCTGCAAACAACGATTACACATGAGAAAAGGACTTTTCCATTTCCTTTTATTTTTTCTACAAAAGACATAAAATCCCTAAGTCATCTTTGCCCCCGCAAGCAGATTCCTAATAAATACAAAGTAGTTATCAATAGTAACTCTTACTAAGCTGCAGAGACTTTTTTATAAAGGCAGAAACAGTTTTCGTAACAAAAAGTGATACTACATCAAGGAAAATAGATTAGAAAAAAAAACCCAAAAAAACCAAAACAATAGAAAGACTACAACAAACCAGAAGTGATATGGCTGAAATGCATTTTTATTATCCAAGAGTTGAAAAGCCCATTACAACTTTCCCTCCTTTGTGCTATCCAAAGGAAAAGATAACTTGCTTTACAAATCAGACCAGGTATGAAGCAAGTCATAGTCAGATTCATTAAAATCTAGGTAAGTGGCAGTTGTATTTCATCTGGGACCATCTGAAGGTAAGTTGACACTACTGACTGTATCCAATAGCTAGAAAAGAAATTAGGATTTAACTTTTCAAACAAATAGAAGCCTGGAGATAAATCAAAAATCTGTGAGTAGTTTGGCAACATGCCCAAGACACTGGCACTATTTTAACTTCTACATTGATAAAGAGGAAGAGACTAAGTCCGGAGCTGAAAATGAAAGTAAAATGGAGTTTTGAACAGAAAACAGGTTCCTTCTTTAACTACTGGCCTACTGATATGTGGCATCAGTTGCTGTTTACAATAAATATGGAGTGAGTAGGGAACAACATAGGCTACTTAGCTAAAATTCTATCTCCAGCAAATCTGCAAGGCTATGAACAAAAGAAGTTATTCCACCAAATCCTATTTGGCTGTAAAATGGAACAAACAAAAATGCTAACTCTGCTGAGTCATATTGAATAGCTTGATTCAAAAAAGCACTTGGAGAAGAGATAACTCCATAAATTCCTTATATGGATGAATTAAAAAAAAAAAAATCCAACACAATTTTAAAATTATGGAAGTTTTGACCTTGTTTGTTTCTCAAACTATTGCAGCTGCAAGAGAATACTGTAACTTCAAAAATTAAAGTCCAGATAGAACTGGAACATTTTGAACAGGACAAGCAAACTTAGTCTCTTTCTATTCAGTAGGAGTGGGATTTGCTTATTTTGGGCGGGTTTTTGTTTGGGTTTTTTTTTAAGCTACCTGCAACACTGATCTACAGGATTTTTAGATCATACTGCACATTTGACTGGTTCCTGCTATGAGATAATTAAATTTCTTCTTAGTAGCTAGTGTAGGGTTTTGGATTTGTGATGAAAACAGTATTGATAACACAGGGATGTTTCATAAAATTGCTGAGCAGAGCTTACACAGTGTCAAGATCTTTTCTGTCCTGTCAACAACTAGGCTGGAAGTGCACAAGATGTTGGGAGGGAACACAGCTGGGACAGCTGACCCCAACTGACCAAAGGATTATTCTATACCATATGGTGTCATGCTCAGCAATCAAATGGGCTGGGCTGGAGTCTGGCTAGGGCTGCCATTGCCCAGGGATGTTCAAAGTGACGGCATTTGTCACATGTTTTTTACCTCAACCCACAAATTTTCTCACTTTTACCTTCCAATTCTCTCCCCCATTCCACAGTGGGGCTGGTGAGCAAGAGGCTGCGTGGTGCTCAGCTGCCCACTGGAGTTAAATCACAACAATAATCTTAACGCTCCTTTATATAAGGCAATGACTGCACTTAGATCACTGTAGCATTTCAAAAAATCTTGAAGTGTTTTTCACAAGTTAATTTTAGTCATACAAACACATATCAACGATGACAGACAAGAAAGAACATGAAATGGGATATTAATATCAGCACAGCTGGAAGGATGATCTCTCAGGATGAGAGTAACATGAAACCACTGTAGCAATTTATTTAGCCTGCACAGAAAGAGAAACAGTCCTGTTACAACACTGACTTTCCACTCCTGTTTTCCATGCTAGAACGTGCTGTTCTGGTTTAGGACTGGCACCTCATAGTAGCAGAGGACCAAGTCCTTAATCTTTCCCTCTAGCAAGCCCACTTTAACCAAAGCATTTTCCTTTCGGGTTTGTGATCTCAAATAGTAGCAGAAGTAAGAATTTTGTGTAGGAAGGTTACAAGTCCACTAAACCATTACAAGGTGTGAACCACCAACAGTGTGTTTGTAACTGATTCATGCACCAAGGACAAAGATCACTGTTGCTCTTACATGGATCAGTAAGTCACCAGAAGGCACAAAATAATCCCTTCCACAGGAAGGGATTATTAATCAGAGGCAGCCAAAAAGACAGTTCCAAGAACTTAAAACATGTAATTCCTTCGGTAAGGGCTACTAGCCACATGAAGGGTGTCTTTCCCTCATTAAGGATCGAGCTGGAAAGATTGAGCCTGGGTGAAATCTGGAAAGCAGAACACAACAGACAGCTTCTAAATTGATTAACTTAATGGTCATATCATAACAAAAAAGTTATTCTTCCTTTAGATACAAAATTCAGGAGTTAATAATGAGACCAACAATATTTAATTTAATTTTTTGGACAAATCAAGTAGCGTGTACTCCATTACAATTTTCAGTACAGTGCCTCTTTTTTCTCGGAAAGAATTTCCTAGAACTTCAAATTGGGAAATTTCTGCCCTTGGGCATTTTAAAGAAATTGCATTCCAGATTTCTGACTCCTGGTCCTTTGAATATTGCCGAAACACATTAAGTGAAAGGAATTTTCTCTTCTTTAACTGATGAAGATTCATTCATATGCTTCAGAACACAAGCAGACTATTTTACCTACCTCTCCTCACAAACACAGCATTTCATTTTTCATAAGTTTTCTGAACACATGTGGGATTAAAAATCATTTTCTTTAGCTGATATTGTTAAAACTCTTTTGATATCTAAATCACTGATGTTCTAGATGCGGTAGCAGAGGTCTTACAGAACAGCCTCACAGCCCTGTTAGACCACTTCTGTCCAGAGATTTTGCTGCTACTAATTATGTCATGGTGTGATACCTGCAATATCAGGAGGTTTTTTAACTGCATTATGATTTTTTCCCATATGCCATCATTAACAGTCATAAATATAATACCATTTCAAAAGAAAAAGAAATGTATCAGCCTATTAAAAGATCTTATGGCACATTACACTAACAGACAAAGCTGTCAATCTTACATTTACTACAAGAGCAGCTTTTACTACAGCATTAATGTTAGTTAAGTTTTCTTAACAAAGGAAAGCTAAGAAAAAAGGCAGTTTCTGCCTTTAACATTTAAAAATATCGAATTTGTAGAATTTACACTGCTTCTTTCTCCAAAAACCTCATCAGAATAGAAAATACTTACAGGTTTGGGAGTGACAAACCGAATCCTTCCCAAAACCCATGCAAGAGAATATAGAACGAACTGCATAACTCTCGATTTCATCATTAGATATTCATTATAATATTTTGGAGCTTTTTTGAGCTGGGTATACTAATCCACTTGTGTTCACAAGTCATTCACAGTTGCACATCACTGAAACCATCAATTTTTTCCAATGATTGAACCTGCTAAGGGAAGGGTTCCCCGCCCATGGTGGTAATGGGGTTTTGAGCTAGATGATTTTTACAGTTTCTTCCAATCTTCTATGATTCTATGAAAATTAAATATTGCCTAATAGATAAAAGAGCACCCATGACTAAACCACAGAGATTAACTGGTGATGGTTGAAGACTCAGGAGACTGCTCATCTCACACTGAGTAGGGGATCATTATGCATACAAGTTGCCTAAAGTTGCTATTTTCTTGCCAATTTAGCTTCCCACCATGAACTTGAAATATTTGCCTCAGATTATTCACTGGATTATTCATCCATTCCCAGAGAGTAACTAATCTCATCATTTTACCACAGTTTGTTGGGAGAATTACGCAGCCATTAACTAGACTCACAGACAAAAAGTAGGAAGCAGTTTAAGCACTGACTAAATGACAAGCAAATTTTTAGTCTTTGAATTGAGTTCAGAAAAGGTACTTTGGTATGTGAGGGACAGAAACAAGCAAAACTCAACAAACATTACATTGAGTCTAGAGGTCCATTACCTTCACTGGGGTACATGTTGACTAGAAAAATCACAGTGTTGGGGAGATTACCTTTGCAAACTCACAGAATCATACCAAGTTGGTTGGGGAAATTTTTCGAGTCTTTTGTTTATTTTACATAGCTGAAAGTATTGAAATATAAAAAAACCTAACCAAACATAACAAAAACAACAAAAACCAAACCAAACAAAAAAAACCCCAAAAGCAAAACAGAAACAACCAAAATAAAACAATCCTCCACCATGTAACAGATACTCAGGAAGAACAAGAGCAGCAAGAGGTGAAAAAAAAAGAAAATTTCTTCAAAGACTATACACCGTGGAAGTACATCACTACTTTTTGCTGTTGATCTTAAAGGGGATTTAAAAAGAAGCTTTGGGAAGATGCATAAGGGAGGATGAGGTGACTGACAGTATAAATGTTAATGCTGGGTGTGAGTAGAAAGCTTTGAGAAATCAAAGAACAAAAGAAAAAAGGAAATACCGCCTGAGGGCAAGTAGAATAGAGGGACATTCAAGAGCTCTTTTTCTGGCAAGGAACAGCTGCTGCTGTAGAACAGAGGTCAAGGAAAGGTACAAACTAACACCAAGTCCAGTACATCTGGCCTGTTGTTTAAACACTGTCCACCAATTCTACATCACAAAATACGGTTAGAAACAACAAAAAAACCCACATACACCCACACACAAAAAGCCTAAAAAACAAACAAACAAAAATAGAACCAAAGAAAACCACAAAAAAAAACCCAACCAAAAAACCTTAAAATGAACCAAGGATTGTTAACCTTAGAGGGCATATTAATGTTTAGTAGCAGACATTAGTGTATCCAAATATAAGTTAAACCCCATAATGTTTCATTTTATGCTGATGACTAGGAGCACACTGTGAAATTAGTTTTGTACTTTCACTAGATTTTTTCCACTTGACAACTGGATTCCCTGAATGGCAGGCCATGGTACTTTGATAGAAGAAAGACCATGCATTACTCAAATTATACATATGCATAGCAGTTCAGATACTGCTGTCATAGTTTTCTGTATGAGAGGAATACTTCTGTTTTTTCAAAGAAAATTACTACAATGATTTAGCAATGCTGATTTTTTAATTCTGTATGCAGCCCGCAAAGCATCTTTTTAAAAAATGGCTTATTAACTTCATTCTAGAAATGTAGGAATCAAACTGATTTTAACAGGGAATTAAGCAAAATTGCACAAAGTACAAGTATTTTGTTTTCTCCTTCTGCAGCCCCTGCAAAGCCAAAACATATTCCCTATGATGTAAACCACTGCAATTATAAAAACAACCACACATTACAGAAAGAGGAGCTATCCCTCAATTCTCCAATTCCATTGCTAAAACCTTATGTTTATATATGAAACAATGATTGTAATGGTCAATAAATGATTTAGCGTATTAAGCTGAGAGATGCTATAAAGTGAACTTATTACTTATGAAGTTCATAGTTATTTTCACTGATATAATCATATATTTGAAACTTCCACAGATAATTTTATTTCCAGAAAATAAGAATTGTTCAAAATTCCACCAGTACCAAAATTTAGAGTGCTGACGTGATCTCTGAGAAAAATTAAAGTATTATTAGTTAAAAAAATTAGAGAATCTCAGAAACACACATATACATCTGGTGAAGTAATGATACAGTAAAGAAATCTACATTTCAGCCTAAGAGTTCAGTTAGTGCCCAGCTACATCAGTGTCTTGTTAAAACTCTCTAGTCTACTGCCACAAAGATCTGATTTAGTTAATGTTAATATTCACATGCTATATGGATGACTAAGCCACATAAGTACTACCAATCTTCAAGGGCTTACAGTGTCATAATGTGGTTACACTAGCTTAATTCCTAAGCTAGCTTATTTCTCTATTTTAAAAACACAAAGGATCCAGTTATGTCATTGCTGCCTAGGAACTGAGGTCATAAATGAAGAATATAACAAGTAAAAGGCACAGATCAGAATCTTAGTCAAGGGGAAGGGATGTAATATTCTCTCTCTGCTAGGGATACCAAGTGTGGGTGTAACTTCAGAAGCCATTCAATCACCACTGAAGTGGTTCACTTGCCTTCTTTCCTAGTTTAGTGCCCTACTGAGTTTTTCAAACTCTGCATTCCGAACCCATAATACCCTAAACTCTCAGCTGGCAGCAGCATTCAGTAGCACTTAAGTGCTCCCCTTGCTTCCAAGTGAATGGTAATTCACTTACTCAAGAGAAGAATGAAAGAGATGGCCAAAACCAGGGACAGGCAAAGAGTTTAGGAAAGCAAGTAGCCAGGGATGGGTAGCTGGCAGAATGGTTATAGACTTCTACTGGCTGACAATGTCTGGTATGTATTCTCCTGTCCTAGAGGAACTGAACAGCTGTCTTAAAATCACATATGACACAGGAGCCAGAAGCTGTCACTATTAAAAACTGGTTGTTTAGGGAAGATCTTAAACTATGGGGCAAATCAGCTGGCCATTGCAGCAGAAATCATTTCAGGCCTTCACAAAAAAAAAACCTCACTGCTACAGTTCCTTCCAGAGCCATCAGTACTCACTGCCTGTCTGTACACTGAAATGCTTTCACTTGAGTGACATTCATCACTTTTTCCAGAGTTAGATATTTTGAAGTCAATTTAAAGTTCATTGACAATGCCAGGTGTACAGCCCTAAATCTGAAAGGGGGCCCTAAATCTGAAAGGAGGCAGTGTTGTTTAACCAGGAAGTGGTGCTCTCTGTTGCTGTTAATTACAGCTCTTTCTGCTGGGGTTTTTACAAAAAAGTAGGCCAGCAGGAGGTGTCATTATATTACAGCCTATGGCTCCATGCATGTGTTCCTAAGTTGACAGTCAAGAGATGTCCTTTAGCCTTTTTCACTGTCCTTTTCAATATGAAACTGCTCAGATTGCATAAAAGAATGAAATATGATACTGCATGCATCTCATAGAAGAGAAAAATACAGGTACATAGAAAGCAGCTTCCTATTGAGGCAATAAAAACAGTTCCTGGTGTGCTCATGATTTCCAATGTTCCTTCTCAATTCACCTAGTAAAGCTTATAAAGACTATTGCAATGAAACTTTCTTAGTTGTTTCTCACAGCCCTCATATTAATTAAAAAATAATGATTAGCTGACTTACCAGGTGATAAGGTTTTGGGGGACAAAGGAAGGGAGGAATAGCTACCAAGGAAGGACATACTGTGAGCTGCTCACCCAAACAGAAAAAGCTCAAAAAAAAAAAAAAACAAAAACAAAAAACAAAACAAAAACAAAAAAAAATTTGAGATACTCAGGACACTTCCTATTCTGCTGTCTTTCACATCTATGTAATTTCCTCTATAAGAATACTGAATTCAATAAGATGCTTTAAAAAACACTATCACTTCAAAACATTAATGAGATATGAAGGAAAGGTACACATCAATATGGAGTAGACTTGGGCACTGTCAAGAAAGGGAGGTAAAGTTTCAAGAGTTTTAGGAGAAGCATGATCAAAGCTCACCAAGCATCTGAAGGTACCTCTGGTCTCTAAGGTACTGTGACTTTCTCTAAAGTGGTGACCAATGTAATGGATTTACACACTTGAAAATTCTAGTTAGTAAAGAGCAAATTTTATTTTAGTAAAGAGCTGTCATCCAACCATACTACTTTCTAGATTCAATTCCACATCAACTGCATCAATAGAAATATTTCAGGCACTTAACCGATTG
The DNA here is from genome assembly GCA_013399225.1 of Rhipidura dahli. Taxonomy (NCBI): domain Eukaryota; kingdom Metazoa; phylum Chordata; class Aves; order Passeriformes; family Rhipiduridae; genus Rhipidura; species Rhipidura dahli. Next base: position 17,693 of record VXAC01005698.1, read on the forward strand.
TAGGCAAAATTTTCGAAATAAACACTATCAACCAAGGATTAGATCTATGAAAACATTGAAAAAAATCACTTGGAGTCTGAGAAGCAATCTGAAAATGTGCCTTCTACAACTTTAAGTATTAGAAGCCCTGCATTTCCATTAATTAAAAAAAAAAAAGAGCAGTAAAAACATTCAAACACACACAATACCCCAAAACAACCAAAGCAACACCACACACTCAGTTTGAAAACAATCCTGAATTACACTCAAAACAACCTCATTATCCAGTAAGCAACTTAATATCACTGTATCTATTAACATTCCCCAAGAAAGGTTGCAGTTCTCGTAAAAACATTTCCTTAATACTTTGATCTATACAAAAGGTATCATTCCCATCTTATGAACATAATTCTTGGTAGACACAAGAAATTCTTGGCCTTATTTCTAACAAGAACTGAGTCATCACTGCAGGCTAACACCTTCCACAGACTAAGTTTCAACTTGTTTTTTGTTTCTAATTTTATTTATACATTCATTTTTATTGCTGTCTTTTTAATTTTTCACAAGGAGAAGATTAGCTAGTCATTTTCAAGACCCGTTAGGATCCATATCTCCTCTCATTTTTATTATTACACTCCTTAAGTTAGACATTGCCTAAAGATGTGTACAAAAAAATAATTTTGGAAATAATAAGAAAACCACTTAAATGAATCCATCTCTGAATCCAGCTTTGGAGGCCTGACAAATTTTGTTAAAAACTCTGGCAGCAACTGCAGTATCAGTTCAAATTAAATTTAAAATTCAAAACTGTGGTCATGATAAAATAACATTTTAAGTATGCTACAAAATAAACCACACAGTTAATGCAATACCAGCTGATTTCTCAAATCCCAAACAGAATTGAAACATCACATTTCAACCTGAAAAAGATGTATTGAGTATAGTGAACACCAAGTAAGAAGAGTTCTTACCTTCATAGATAGCTTTGAAGCCTTGGGCACTGACAGCAAAATCTGTGGTGAAACAGAGGGTGAGGATAGATCCCGTGCTCACAATAGATGATGGAAGCTGAAATCCCGATAACCTGTGCAATAAAAAGGCACAAATTACTAAAACTTTTATTATAAACCCATCAGTAAATGTAATGAGAATTACTATAAAATCATGTTTTTACATCTGAACTTCATGGGCTTTACCCTGATGCGTCTCTAAACATTCACTGAAAAATTTAAAATATATCCTTGAGCTTTAAAACTCTCCTATATTAACACATCTATGCACTCTCCAGAAAAAAAAGTGAAAGAAAGACCTGTTTGTATCTACTAAAGACTTTTTTTTTTCTTTTTTTTGTTAGGACTCAGTTTAAGATGAAGACAGGTAAATTTAGGACACCTAGAAGTAGATACTTAGGCCTTGACTCACTCAGAGATGCTTCATACAATTTTACATAGCTTAGACTATCCTGTCCATCCTCCAGGTGCCACTTCAGAAAAAAAACATGGATGTCATATGTTCAGTGTGATAAACATTAACTGACTGGAAAACAAACAAAACCACCACACTTCCATTTAAGAGCTTCATAAAAAATTGCCTTACATTTCTCCTCTTATAAGTATTCTTACATTTACATACAACACAGAATTTTGGATAAGCTGTAATTACTTTATTGATTATAAGACAATTTCCCAAAATCTGGAACCCTTTTTTGAGGGTAAAACAGATTGAAGAAAAATGTTTGGATCCTTTACTGTAACATCAGTAATAATAATTTGTTAGACCATAGTAGTGAGATGTCTTTCTATTAATTAATTTCTCATAAGTAAGATGTAAGACACCATTACTGTCCCACAAAACAAAACTATACTGGTATTTTAGTTAATCACTAGTTCATTTCTGTATTGTACAATAGGGCTATGTGATTGAGCATGTATAAGATAACCCTGCCAGAAAACCAGCTTTTGTTCAAATTTCACTGTGAAAGATTTTCTTAGAAATTGAAACAGATAATTAACAAAACACCAAATAAATAAACACAAAAAATCCTAGCAAAAAACCCCTTCTTTTTTAGATTTAGGTGGTTAAGTCAATCCAAGTCTTTAAAAAAAAAAAAAAAAACAAAAAAAACAAACACCTTGTCCATGAAATTTATAGTACAATTAGGTTATAGTTCATTAATTGGCATCCAGAACTACAGAAGAGAAATAACTCTAAACAACATACTTGTAGAGCAGTGTCACTGAACTAGACGTTCTTTGAAAAACTGGGTTTATTAAAGACCACTTTCATATATAAAAAACACATGAGAGGAACTCCATGCTTCAATTACACCAGTCAGGTGTTTCCCCATCTCTTTCCAATTTTGAGCTTCGAAAAACAAATAGAAGAGTCAGAGATCAAAGTAGAGAAGAGCTTTAAATACAGATGAAGGCATATAGTCAAGGTAACAAAATCAGGAAAAATCTTTCTGCAATTTCTTCCTTTCATTTTAAACAATATTGTCTCCCATGTGGTAATTAGCTGTTTTGCTCTAATCTTTTTACCTTCTGTGTACTTGTCAACCTAATACTCCTTTTCCACCTCATTTACTCCAATTCCAGAAATAACCAGGCTGATTTTCCCTTCAGTCTTCAAATTGCAGAACTACCATACGGCTTGCCACATCTTATATTCATGCTTTTGTACATTCTCTCACCTTCACTAGACATTGCAGTTTTCAGGAAAATGTGCCTCTTGTTCTATTTAACAGATTTGAGTGGTTATCTTTTTTGCCCTACATTTGGAGTGTACTCTCTGACAGCTCATTATTAATTTAGGGTGTGTATTTTCTGATCTCTCTTATATGTCTCCCTCTTCTTTGAGAAGGGATTCAAAGAGTTCTTGTTTTAAGGGATTTTTTTTTTTGGATAGCAATACAGTATTTCCTGGATCTAACATTTCTTGCTAAACTACAGGAAAACTAGCATACATTGTAGGGGAAGAAAGGAAAATCAGCTTGAGTCAGAAGCAGCTAGCCTCAACATTTTACAATACATGGGAGAACTAAAAAAAGACCCCACAATAAAAGGACCAAAAAAAGTTGTATCAGTGCTGAACTACAAAGCTTTTGCTACCTGTTTTCTTGTTTTCCCCACTTGGTCTGGATTTGGTTCATATAAATGAACTTATCTGAGCCATGGGTGGACATCCTTGAGTTCTTGGTATGATTTCTATACCAACCTGCTTTGATTCTATTATAATAACTGTCATTCCTACCATATGGATTCTTAGATGCCAAATAATTTTTTTTTATAGCATTTTCCTTGAAATACTAGAGGATCATTCGTTAGGCTGACATTGCAATTCACATTAAAGGAAGACAAATACATTATTTTATACCCTAAGTCAGTGCACTTAAAGGTTTTAAAGACTTACAGGTGTGAGACACTGGAATGCTAATGGATAATGACTTAAAACATTCTTGCCATTTGCAGAGGCAGCAGGGCTCTTTGACAGGCCAGGTTTGCACACCACCCCATCCACCCACCAAAGGGGGACAAGGAGAGTTATACGTGTGCTGGGTTTTGAGCCAGGTAAGGGAGAAGGCAGGTAAGAAGCAGACAGTGCAGAGGCAGGACAGTGCTCTTTACCATGCATGTCCTCCTGTTTCACCAGTGGCTCAGCTGTAAAACTGCCCCCCACCTGCCTCACCCGAGGAAGGTGTTGGACATTTGTATTCACAGGGAACATTCATATGTAGGCCTGAAGGTATTCGTCCTTTCTGATGGGTCATACCAGGCTCAACCATGCTGACACAAGAGGCAGTGTCTTGGAAGGTGTCATAAACCAATGACTCCAGAAGCACTCCCAGACTCATTTCTGGGGGCTTCCACCAGAGGACTGTGCAAGATGCACAGTGCTGCAACAGTGTAAAATGCCCATCCTCAGGAGTGGTACCTGGGCCTTGCACCTAAAGCTGAAGTTAAGCTAACCCACTGAACTCGTGCTTCATGGGCTTCCTCCACCCTGAACAGACCAAGATGGCCACCAAGGACCAAGAGACGTACAATCAAGTCTCATTGCTGGATCCATGGGCAGTGGTATCCTTCTACTCTTCTCCTCTCTTTCTTTTCTGTATATATTTTCTCAAGTGTTCATTTTCTGGCTTTACATTGCTATATTACTAAAGATGATAATAATGAAAAGGGCTACATGCCTGCTTTCCATTGCAATTGTTCTAAAATAAACCCTACATATATAAACACCAATCATTCAGTTTTGCTTAACTCTAACTGTCCCCAAAGTTTCTATTAATAAGAAATTGTGTAACACTGATCTTCAGGGGTGGGTTGTAACTATAGGAAAAGGCAAATATGTGGAGAAATTTCAAGTACATCAACCTGAAATGTATGTTATCAAGGTCTTTATACTGCAGTAATCCAAAAAAGGTTTACAGAAAAGTCTTTAACAGAAAAATTCATCAGACTACCTAGGTGCCTCTATGGTAGCCTTTTTGCCTGAAATATTTCTGAAAGCATCTTTTCATAGTATTCCAATAAATTCAGTAAGATCAAATGCCACCAAATTGAGTGCGAACAAAACCTAGGCAGCAGATGAAAATCTAGTGCGTTATTCTTCAGACATTTCCAGAACTCCACTCTTAAGTCATTTTACACACACCACACACCCTTGCACTAACATTTTTGCTAGGTAGTTCTAGGTCATGAGTCATAATGTGTTTTGCACATTCACTTCATCATACAGAAAAAACACACACCTTCACATGCTGTTTTATGGTGGAAATGTAGTTTGACAATTAACATGTTGGCTTTTACAGCAACCAGAAAGGGAACTGTTTAGACAAGTGTGTGTGCTAAGGAAGTAGAGTAACTGTGCTAATAAAATTGTCAGTTGATAAACTTGCATTACTTCATACTGAGCATATGGCAATACTTTAAGCTTAAAATATTGCTACCTCCTTAACTTTCAGCAGCATTAATCAGCACAAAACACACACATTAAAATACTCTGAAACCAAAGATGGTATATATTTGGCTTGTCTGTACAAAGGAAACAGAACTTATAATAGAAAACACAGCAGTGCACCAGTACTGAGTTCAGACTCTGTTTGGAGAAGGGGAGGGGGAGCCAAAAGCAAAGGTGGGGAGAAACAACTACATATTTCATTCTCCATTGTAATTTCACAGATCAGTCATTTCTACTGATAATATCTATAAATATAGAGGGCTTTTTTCCAGTAGCAAAGCAATAGGCCCAGCTGGCTCCACTGAGAACTCCTCCACTCTCTACTTGTGAAGGCACATTTTTGGACTTCCTGGTACTAAACCATGTGACAAGACTTGTGGCGGGGTTGGAAAGATGGTTAAGGGTCTGAAGAAAATTATGTGTGAGAAGACAGAATAGATTTCTTAAGTCCTTAAAACATGATTGGTGTTATTTTTAAGGGTAAGCTTACTGCTGGTCTTCAGTTACCTCTTGGAGTGACATAGAAAAAGACAGATGTTTTTCAAAAGTGCTGGGAGGATGGCAAGCAATTGGTAAGGTGCAATTAGAAAAACACTTCATATTAGAAAAACACACCGCCACAATGGTGGTGATATATTTAAACTGGTGCCCAGAGAAGACCTAGTATCTCCATCCCTGGTGATGCTGGAAACTCAGTAATGCCCTGAGCAGCATGATTGACTCAGCCCAATGTCAGCAGGTGGCAAAACCAAATAACCACAGTCCCTCCTAACTCAAATTATTCAATGAGTCCATGGCCAATATGGAAGGCATAGGCACAGTCCCTATCCCAAGCAGCTTCCATAAGAAAAACAAGAACACTCAGTAGTTTCCAGGTTCAGAAGTACAATCAGATCAGTCTAAAAATTTTTAGGTTCTCTGCATAAGTTTACTAGGGATTGTACCTTTGCTGAGTGTAGGCGTAGTTATGAATTTTTACCAAGTCCCAGCTGTTCACACAGAAATGGATAAGCCTTCAAGCATGGTTAAAGATGAACTTATCTTTGCAGGTGTTTTAATGACAACCCTGATGCAAAAAGGCTTTGTTCCTCTCCCCTCCAAAGAGGACAACTACATTCTTGTTCCCAGTCACTAGATTTTTAACAAACAACTTGCCCCACATTCATGGTCAAAATGGTCAAATGAAGCAGATGAAGCTTTCTGAAGCGGGTCTATCAGCAAAAAGCATCATATGATCAGACTGCTTTAACAAGAGCATGTACTGTTTTCACAATTGCCAAAAACCAATGAGCAGTTGCAAAGGTAAAAGAGAAACATTTTCACCATTATATTAGCTTGTTTATTTATTCCTACAGCTGCTTGTACTCCACTGATGTGTTCAGGTTACCACATGGGACAACATTTTTTCAAGGTTTAATGAATTTTCTTCAGAAATTTAAGAGCTAAAAAAAAAAAAATCTGTAGAAAAAGGGAGGACCCTAAATCAATGACAACTGTTTCTTTTTTTCAAATCAGGTCTATGAAATCTATGAAGTAGTTTAATTATTAGTAATAATGAATTATTGATAGTATTAGAATCAGATCTGTTAAAAATTTTTGGAATTGTGTCTGATATATACACTTCCACTCTCAGAAGAGGTAACTAGAGTTTACTTGACTAACAGAAAACATTCTTGCCTGAAATTACTATCGGATGCCTCCTGCAAAAGCTGTTAGCCAAGTGGATCAATGTTATTAATAATGAAGAAAATTAAGCTTCAATGAATTACCCTACAAGCTAGTCCAGGCAAGTGTCATGGTTTGAAAGACAGGTGTCCGTCAAGGAAGGCAGGAGCCTCCCCTGAAATGGAAAATGCAATCCCCTTCCCTCCAAATTATTATAATTTTGAAATGAAGGGGCTTTCAGGCAAAGATGTGAGGAGTAGGAATAACAATTCTTTACTAAAATATATATATATGAAACAACACAAGCCGACAGCAGTAACTCTGGCAGTGCCAGCAAACAGAGCCCCACCCGCAGTGCCCGGCGAGCAGGG
>VXAC01005698.1:25386-102494 GCA_013399225.1 Rhipidura dahli
AACCCCAACAGCAAGACAGGAATAAATTACAAAATCAGTTCCCCCCCCCCACTCAAAATCCATACAAGGAAAACTCCTAACATTTCTGCCATTTTGTCCTAAAGTGATAGGAGGTCATTAACCACCATACAAAACACCAAAGAGCCATCTATCACAGTCCTGTCTTCTCAGCTTTTACATACAGTTCTTAAAATTGTCATTTATTATACAGAAAATCCATAAGCTCATTCTGTACTAAATTTACATTACCACATGAAAACACAAAGTTATTTGCAGGTACTACATAAAAGACTGTGCTGATCAGTTTCACATCAGAAAACAAAGCAAGCCAAAGGGACTAAAACTTTAAGCCATCTACTGTAGTTCTCTAGAAAAAACTCACTACATGACAGAAGCCAAATATTAAGTACAAAACAAGAAAAATGTTCAAGAGGTAGTATTTCATATTTGGCTGAACTGGAAACTACCCTAGAACCATACTATCAATGAAAATTAAACAAACTCCTTCCATATTTCAGGCATCTGATATCACCAATACTGAATAATTTCTATTGGCTATTAGGCATGTGAAGAAAAAGCAATTCAGGACAGATACTATGGATTTCTGGAATTTATTTCTAATTTTATTAATTTATATAATATTGCCTTTGTGACGGCTTGGCCTTGGACATCTGCTAGACCACCATCCAAATAGTCTCACTAACCCTTACCAACAGGATGGGGGGAGAAAATAAGATGGAAATGTTCCCAGGTCAGGATATAGACAAGGAGATAAATTACAAATTATTGTCATGAGGTCATGAGCCAAATAGATCCTACTTGGGGAAAATTAGTTTATTTTATTACCAATTTAAGTATGTCTGGAATCTGAGAAATAAAGAAAGATTAATCAAAACCCTTTCTCCCCAGGGCCAGCTTCATTCCTTCCTTTCCAACTCATCCACCTCTTCCCTTAGGCAATGCTGGGAACAGGGGCTGGGGCTCATCCACAGCTGCTCTGCAGCTTCTGCCACCTCACACTTTTACCTTGCTCCAGCGTGGGCTTTCCACAGCCTGTGGTTTCTTCAGGGAACATCCTCCTCCTGCTCCATTGTGGCCTTTTCCACAGGCCACCAGGGAATCCCTGCTCCAGTGCCTGTAGCACCTCCTCCCCCTCCTTCTCTCACCTTGGAGGTCTCACAGCTGTTGCTCTCATTTGTTTTTCCCCTCTTTTTCCTCTGTGGTGGCTCCTCTCCTTTCTTACATATGTTTCCTGAAGATGCCCCTGCCCCAGCTGTGGGCTCAGCTGTGCCCTGCTGTGGGTGGTTGGATCCAGCTGGAACCGGCTGTGTCCGGCTGGAACTGGCTGTGTCTGGCTGGGGCAGCTCTGTCCGGCTGGGGCAGCCCGGCCTCCCCTCACAGAGCCCCCACAGCCCCCTCTGCTGCTGGGCCTGGGCACCCGCACCCTGTACAGCCTCAATGATATAAGTAGAGAACACTTGAGTGCACTTCAACTCATGAATTAAAAAGTCAAATAATTAATATGTTAACTTACTAATTAGTTGTCCTAGGTTACAATAGATGTATTTAAGTATTCTATTACCACCAGCTGTGGGCCATTAGCTGTTATTGCCTGCTAATGACCCACCCCTGATAACAGACAATGGGCCATCAAGAAACCACCACATGACTCATGGACTTATCTCATCCTATTGTGAGATGCTCCCCCCAGGAGAGGGGAGCCGGGCATTCCCACCTGGATATAACCTACCCTTAGAAGTGCCTAAGGGAGCCTTGTATGCTGGGTGATCAGAGGACAAGAGCCACCACTGGACCTTCAGCTGGAGACCAGACCTTCCATCGGATCATTGCTTCAACTGGACTACTTTATCTGGACTGCTGTCACCACCCTAATAGGATGTCAGGTTGTATCTGACTTTTTCAGTGCATTTTCCTTATATTATTTCACTTATTTCTAATTTTTCCTATTAATTTTAATCCTGACTTGTGATCTCCCACTGGTTTGTTTTCAAACCAATACATTAGTAATTAGAATCAGTTTAAATTATCTGAATATTTGGACAGAAGTTACAGCAGTTTTTTGCAAGAAGGTGGCAGCTCCAATTATATCACGGAAAGCAGCAGCAGTGCTATGACAGCACATTTATAGGACACATATCCATGAACGGAATGAGAAGGAGGTGTCTATAAACAAACTGTGGGCCTAATGGTAGATAAAGCCAGATACTGGTAGGTGAAAGAAGCAATGGGAGGAACCGTAAATTTCATAGGAATTTCATTAATCGACGTAGGCTGTTTGTTACTCACTCAATACTGTGCTAATCCCTGGATTTAGAGAAAAAGAACAGAGACACAAGGATAAGAATGGGTGGGGGAGGGGTACACATTAGAAAAGGGGTTTGTATTAAGCAATTCAGGAAGTCTGTACCTCTCAAGTACCTCAGCTAATGGGGAAAGAGAGAAAGAAATGCGGTTGAGAAATTAGGATAAAAAGGAGGCTGCATCCTCCAATAATTTAAGAGACCCCCATGGGAAATGCCCATGGCCTCTCCCTTTATTTGAATAAAGTTACAGGACTCCTCTGTCTCCTTTTTGGACATAATTCTCTGGTGTTTGTGCATTAATTTTCCTGACATCATAACATGACCTATTACAAAGCCACTTGCTGTCAGCAACAAGAAGAGTTACCCACAGGGTAAGACACCAAATGGAACTTAAAGCCAAAAGATCAGCACATCCATTGCAAAAAAAACAGGCTTTCACCTGTCACATGTGGAATCACAGAAGCCTTATCTTAATAATTTATATCCATTCTGTTGCCTAAAGGAAGTGGAGATTTAAAACCTGAGACAGCATTTCATATGTAAAGGTAGCAGAAGAAGCTACTATAAGATTAATACAAGATCCATAATTTACAATTGATTTTCTATCACAGAAGGTAAATATATATTTTATTTATATTTAGTCCCACTGCCCCTGGCCTCAACTTTTTTCTTTAAGTCACAGAATAAGGGAAGATAAAGAGAGCAAATTGTTCAAGCTTAGCTAAGAATGAATTGCAGGAATTATAACATTAATATTTTGCTAGTAGAGGAAGGTTATTACCCAAACTCACCAAGTTCATTCAATAAGCAGAATAAGCTACAAGCTGAATGCTTTTGATGTATTTGGCCTTGAGGAAAAGCAGCTGGTTTCTCTAGGTGCCACCAAACAGCCATGGCAGCAAAGGCCCAGATGTGCTGTGGGAAGGCCTGATGGCACACAGCAGCCTGTGACCACAGTTCAGTGAGTCCCTAAGGGAGCAGGGACACATGGCATGAGCTGGCCAACACCAAACCAGTCCACAGCCAGGACGGGAACCAATGTGATGACAGCTCCCAGGCAGGGGAGATGGGCACGGAGCTTCCAGGGGTGCAGCTGCTGGCATAGGTGGGGCCACCAGCAGGTTCCAGTGGCTCCAGCCTGGTGGGACCATGTGAGGAGAGAGTTATTCCTAGAGTGCTGGATGCTGGTGGATGGGCCCAGATGGGATTGTTACTCATGTGGAGAAGGACTTGTCTAATGGGAAATCTCAGCATTTCCCCATAGTTGCAGGCACCAAGAGAGGAAAAGAGCCAGTTTCTGTCTCAAGTGCCTGGCAATCACTAAGACTGGTGAGTGATGAATAAATGAACCAGTGGGCTACAGCACTGTACCATGGCCCTGCAGAAGTGCCTTCTTTTCTTGGCACACCTTCCCATTTTGCCAGGTATTTTCTTACTATTCCTACCTATTGTACACAAAGTGCAGCTACAGAAATGGTTTCATATGCCTCTGTGCTAAATGACATGGAAAGAAAACATCAGCTAATTTTGGATAAAATTGGACAAAAATAAAGTGGTGCTGTAGAGTGCCAAAAATCAAAGTGATACCATAAATGATTACTGCTAGAGGAGTAAAACCAATGTTTTTCCTTTAAAACAAGTAAGTTATTTCACTTACTGTAAAGTTAATAACTTCTGAGAAAAAAACAGGTGAAACTTTTAAGTAAAGTCATGTATTCCAGGTTACCTGACTACATAACCAGAAATTGAGTCAGGAAAACAAAGATCTTTCAGGGATTTTGTCACCCATGCCACTTTAAGATACATTCTTAAAAAAACATTTGCATTAGTCATTTAAAGATTCATTATGTGAGTTATGTCTGTTTATTCTCACATATATGGATGTTACATCAGTCCTCTTTCTGGAAAGTGTGTCCTATTAATCCACAGCAGAGTATAGTGTTATCTGTTATTTTACATAACTTCAGTCATGAATCTAGCTTGCATTTCCTATGTCAGAAGCCTTTAGAGGGAGATCCGTATCAGGCTGGGAACAACGCTACATCAACGAACCATTGTTTCAACTTCAGAATAAACAAGGATGAATTTTATTTGAAACTTTGTATTACAAATCCAATATAGAACATCCATAATGATGTAGATTATTTTCATGGTCCTACTTGTGAGTTGTTTGGAAATGAAAAATGTACAGAACCCTTCAGCTGGGAAAAAAAAAAAAAAAAAAACAAAAATTAACCAGCCACTTAAAACCACAAAAAATAAAACAAAACCCCAAAACCAAAGAAGCAAACTGAAACTCACAAACCCTCAAAGCTCTAGCAAAGGAAAACACATTGTATTTTATGCCTCTACTAAATGAAATTTAGGCAGGGGGAAAGTCGGTGAGGAAGATTCTTTTCCTCTTCACAGGCCAGTTACTAATACCTGAAAAATCACCCACATTTCCGCTTCTCTACCTTTTATAGGCTCACTTTATATTAGAGTATCAGGGCACCTCCAGGCACCTCCACAAAAACCAGTGGCATGAAGCCAGTGTAAATGGAACGATAACAAGTGGTTTATAAGCCCTGCAACACAAAAAAACTGCCTGAAGGGTGAAAATATATCAGTTTCTGGAGTCTTCTTTTAACGTTTTTACAGATTGGATTACAGTAGTATTGCCAGCTGAAAAAAACCCTACACCAACCTTTTTTGGTGACTCCACTTTAAACAAAGGCCTGGAGGCAGAAGAAAATACACTAGCAAATATTTGAATAAATCAGTTTTTAGTACAAACAGCATGTTTGTCCTTAGCAGCAATAGTGAGGCATCTAAAAAACACATTACTGTCCAAATATGAGTGTATTTAACAGTTTATGTAGTGTTCAGTGTTCTTTCTGTAAGGAAGACTAAATATTTCTGCCCAGAACTTTATTCTGGAAATGTGTGAAGCTGAAAATATGGCCTATGATACCCAGCAAAATTTGGAACACCAAAATGGCTTTGCAGATTTCCATCATCTGTTTTGCCCGGGCTGAATGGCCTGGCTTTTTTTTTTTTTTTTTTTATTGCTCAATCCAGAATACATGCTAATGGTTGAAATCACTTCCACCAGTGAACTGTGATGTGCATGTCCTTCACATTTTTTATTAAGAGATTTACCCTTTTAGATTAATGAAATGATTAAATTTTTTGCAAATTAAATATTTACATCATTTGAAAGAAAAAAATTCTGTTTTAGTGGTTTTGGCTCATTATTTTTCAACTTTTCTTAAAAGAAAATTTTTCACATTGCTGAAAAGAAAAAAAAAAAGAAAGAAAAAATGATACAAAGTTAAAAACAACCTAAGCTTAAATAAACCCTGCCTTTTTATGTCCCTCATTTCATAGGCCAAACTTTGAAGCTGGCTTTTATATAGTTTTGCAAGATTGTGTTTACCTAAATTTATGTTCTCAGTAATCAGTCGGATTCAAAATAATGGAAGTTAGAAGCTTGAATTTTTCCAGATCTAAGTTTCCCATTTGCAAAGTAAAGATAAAAACTAAACAATGTTTTAGTTAGGGGCTTACAAGAAAGGTCTGGACAGACTTTCTCATAATGCCCATTGCAGTAGGACAAAGGCCTATGGTTTTAAACTTAAAGAGGGTAGATTTACACTAGATATAAGGAAGAAGTTTTTATTTTGAGGGTGGTAAAACACTGGAACATGTTGCCCAGAGAGGTGATGCATCATCCCTGAAAACATGAAAACATTCAAGTTCAGGTTGGATTGGGCTCTGAGCAACCTGATCAAGTTGAAGATATCAAGGTTCATGCAGGGGGAATTGGGCTAGGTGACCTTTAAAGGTCCCTTCCAACCCAAAGTGTTCTGTAATTCTATGATTCTATGAATTCAAGTACATTGCAACTTGTAGACAGATCCAGAGTTGGGGGAATAGAATAAATTTATTTGAATATGTCAAATCAAAAGAACATTAATGTGCAGTTGTCTTATTTTGAGCAATTCATGTTGGCAAAAGAAACTTAAGCAATCTCCAGATCATCTGGAATTCTACTGGAAATGTTTCTTACAGTTGTAAGACAAGAAAATGTACTTAAGGAAGAACAACCAATGAAATTACAAACCCAAAAGTGTTTGGAGCAATTAAGTGACACCTTTCTTTCACCTTCTGTGTCTTTCCAAGCTATGTACCTGTTCAGCTTAATGAATCTTCTCAGAGTGTTTTTATATGTTACACATATTATAAATATGTCCCTATGAGACTTTTCACTCCATAAAATAATGTATCCTGTGTCAGAACTGAGGAAAGGATTTTCCTTCACTGTCACCTCATTATGACTTTGCTTTTTTTCCCTGAAGTTAATTGTTCTGACAACTCTATTTTAAAGGGGTCAGGCTCTGACAGTTTTAGACTATCCACACAAAGCTCACTATATTAACTTTCTGCTCCTATGTTTTTACTCCCAAGAGCTATGACATTCTTCTTTTCTATGCAAACCTTTGAAGTCTGTCTATTATTTCTACCCATCATACTCAAAGTTTAGTCAGTATGTATCATTTATTACTTGAACACCTCCTGTCAAAACTGCTGCTTGGTTTGTTTGTCCTTTATAAGAAAGAAATCTAGTGGGTATTTCAGTGAGTCATAAAGTTCATCTTATCTAAATTTAACTTTTAAAAAACTCTTGAAACTAACTAGTTTTGATAGTTTCAAGTGGCACTTAAAAGAAGCGGTTGCTGCTACTAATATGAAATAATGATCAATTCTGGAAATGTTTGAGAATTATGGGAGTGCTTTGGGCTAACTCTGTACTTATTGTATTAAGCATCATATACTCATATTTTTCATCATTATGTCACTTGTCATCTCCTTTGGACATATTTTTGCAGTATTCAAAACCTTCAGGAAAATAAGTCATCTTTGTAGTTCAGTGCTTAAATTTAAGCATTATTCCTATGTAGAGCATGAGTAGGCTGTGAAAGAAAAGGGGGAGGCACTGCACATACAAGAATATCTGACACAGGCAATCAAGACATGGAGACAAGGACTTTCACCAGTGGATTCATTTAGAGTGCAGATAGGCAGGACTGGAGGGAAAAGCAGGAGTACAGTTTCTTTCTTACCCTGTAATTAGGATCACACACCATGGCAGTGATCCATAATCCTTAAGAAAGATCATGATGCACCTGTGAAAGTTGGACTTAGTTGTTACTATATGCTGAAGTCGTTAATTTTTTAATCTTTGCTGGCTTTTTCACCCATGCTAACAATATTTAACTATCACATTTTTAATATTTTTGTTTTGCCACACCAGCATTTGGCACTATATTTCTTTGGCATAGCAATTAATGAATCTCAGACTGCAGTGACTTTTATAAACAGGATTCTTTTCTTAACTCTTAGAGCAAAAATCTCTATGTTGAAATGTCAGCTTATTTTCAGAATATCCCCCCCTTGTACATATTCTATAGCAGTATATGGTGTAGTTTAGTGTACTGAACTCCTATTGTGATCTACATTGAGTTGCTGGTATGCATACAGATTTTAATGATTCCCCTCAAAGTGCCCTCTCTATGGTGCTACCTTATCAGTATGCCCTCTAATCAGATCTTCAACAAATTCAGAAGTAATGAAGCAGAACAATCTCCTGTTAAATTTCATGGTGAACAAATTTTGGTAGCTTCAGACTGAAATATCACATTCCAAAAGCAAGTTAGAAATAAACCTTAATTGAGAGATATTTCATCTTTCTCTCTGAGCATTTTTTGTGCTTATACTTTAAGTCACCTCGGAAGAGGTTTGCCCTAGGATGCATAATTTGATGCTTGATCTCCTCCTATCAGAACACTTTATCTTTTTCTCCTGTCCTTTAATCCTTACATATATAATATATCATTTCAGGGCTTATGATCATCACTGAGATTATCTATAGTAATATCATTTTTAGTTTGGAACAAATTGTTTCTTATGGATGACTTACCCTAACAACTGTGTTCAGGTGAGTCATATTTTGCTAGTTTAAAATGTTCTCATTCTAAGTGCTTCTTCCAAAGAAATGATGTATGCAAAGCCTTCTCTTTTTTTCACTCATACTTTCAATTTCAGCAAACTTTCCCTTAAAATTTTATCATAATATTTGTACATTAGCCACAAGTGATGGGTATTGCATAGTTACCTGAAGCAAGGTACATATTAGGCAAATTCTGCCATTAAATTTCAGTAGGAAAATGGCAATGCTCTGCTTTATCTGTTAGCCTATGACATATCACTTACCCCTGCAGATGGTCTTGTGACAGCTGCCTGAGCCTGCCCTTAGCTACTCATGTGTGTCCAGATGCTGCAGGATGTGGCATCTGAACACAGGTAATAGTCTTAAGGGTTTTTCCTTTAACACAGTATTGGGTACCACCAGGACACTCAGGTGGTCTGCAGGGCTTTGATATCTGTTTCTATGGGCAGCCTACAGACTCTGCAGAAGTACCTACTAGAAGAGATGGAGGGGGCAGATATAACATTACTTGATAGGGAGGAAGCCAATGATTAAAGAATTACTACTGAAGGAAAGTGCTTTAGGTTTACATTCTCCATCTTAATTTTCAGTATTTCTCAATAATTTGATGAAGAGTTTTAGCTAAACCTGTTGCTTAGAATGTATTTTTATTTGGGTGTATTTATATTGTCACAGGCTCATATTTATGTAATAAAGTTTGTAATCCTTACCTTTTTCTCATGAAAGTGCTGACTTCTGAAAATTGTTGCTATTTTTAAGTAGTAAAAGATGTCTGTGGTGAAACGGCTTCTCAAGTCTCTGATGCCCTTTGTGGCTAGAGAAAGGTTTTCATACCAAACCACTGCGGAAGACTTCACATGCCTATGGAACAGTCATGGCATGGCTTACAGCAGTTCTTAGGTATTCCCTGACAAGGTGTTAATATGGAGATTACCAACCTCTCCAAGTAGTGGGTGGTAGAGAAGCAAGAACAAGAAGTATGGAATAGCTAAGAAGCAGTAACTGCTATTTGGATGGATGACAGAACAAAAAGTAATAGAACCAGTGAGACCAAAATAATAATGAGTTTCAGAGAAGCCAGCTATGCAACTAAGAAAAACGTAAGATGTGAGTGAATGCTGCTTATTCGAAAGAGATGAGGAAGAAAAAAAGCTGTTGGAAGGAATGCTGTGTTTTATGAGAAAAGAAGGTAGCCTTAGTTAACACTAAGAGAATTTGGTTTATCTGAGAAAGATTCTCAGGCAAGACATTATAAGGAACATTCTTAGAGACTACTAAATAGAGAACCAGATGAAAGGAGGCCATTTTTCCTGGATTTTTTTTTTTTTACTTCCTTTTTATGCTCCAGATTCAATTAAGCTGCATGCAGCAAATGAAGGAGTAAGCCTGTCTCCAGGATTCAACTCCCGCATTGAATGAACATCTAAAGCAGCCTGTTTGTCTAATGCCTTTGAAAGAGACCTAGCCAGATTAACCAGCATGACTAAAGTTTGTAATTTTTAAATACCCCTCAAGAAAAAGACTTCCTGGAGTGTGATGAGATGGGGGTGTAAAAGGCAAGTGAAAAAACTGTGTAAGAGTAATGGCAATTCCCTTTGCTACTGAAATAGAATAAAAAGGCGAATGCCAGCTGAGAAGATGGAACACAAACCAACTGTGAATGCTGCCTTTCTTGACACTGCTCTTAAAACCATAATGGTTTCCAAAAGTAAGGTTTGCTCAGAGGTCAAGTGTTATTGTAAACGCAGGGACCCTGTTTCAAACAACCAAACAAAAACAAGACCTGAAGTTCCAAATGTCAATTCAAAAATAAAGAAAAAGTGAAATACGAAAGGAGGGGATACTTAATGGATTTAAAGGGGATACTCGATATGTTAAAAAAAAAAAAAAAAACAAAACAGAAAAATGACCCACCAAACTTCTTTGGTGCAGTTTTTAGCTTCTCCTACCACTTTGTACTTCCCATAATACTATGCTATGATGAAAAGATTTTATTTCCCTTCTCACTCTGTTCTTTTTCTCTTTGGTTAGCTGTCATTTATTTTAATGATTGGGAAAGGGCAGTGGGGGTGGGAGGGTGGTGTGTTATTAAGTCTCCTTACTAGCAGACTCTAGTTATTGCTTTTATAAGTCTGTCATTATTCACCCTCCTTTCCTTAGAAACCTGTATTTGATCACTGATTGAAAGAGGTAGGTGGACTAAGTAACCTAATGAAGTTGTTTCAGCTTTATCTGCTACAGATCTATACCTGCAGGTTTATTGTTACCTGCTGGCCAAACAAAAAACCTACCTTTTATTGATTTGTTGATGGAACAGTGTTATTCAGTACTGCAGATGAGAGCACCTTTGATCTTTTAATTTCCGTATGTTTGGTAGTATTAAAAGTTTTTATGCTATTTGTGTCCTTTGATCTGGGATCTGTCATTCCATGATGAAACTCCACCTATCAAAATAAACCACCTTTCCTTCCATGTCAGCATCTATTCTGTAAGTGGCTTTGGGTTTGTTGCCATATTAAAAACAAGAACAACTGTGACAATAGTTGTTCTCACTGAACATTTTTGGTGTTTATGCAAAATATTAAGCAGGATATATAAAATAAAATATTTGTGCAGGATATGTAAAGAAATTTTAATGTGTTCTTTATGGCTACATTTAGTTTTTAGCTGCTCCTTCTAATCTCTTTGGTGACAGATAGACTATGATTCCTTTCATGATATGTGTATTTGGGATATATATTTTTCTATTCTATGAAAATGCTTATAATAAAAAGAGAATCATCTTCTTACTTCTTAATGATAACAAGAATTTGTGGGATGTCATTGTTTTCCTGTGACTAGGGTTTTTAAGACTTCAAGGAATAATGAGTAAAAATTGTACAGTTTTAAGTCTCCTACAACTCAGGAGCAAATTCCTGGAAAATTATCTATTCCGATACAGGTGGTAGCAACCCACTGTAATACTAGTGTATTATACATTTTAAGAAAAAAAAAATTCTGTACTTCTAAGCAATTTCTTTTTCTACATTTTACTGAATTAAGTAAGTACAAGCTTATAAAATGTTGATAAAATAATACCATTTCTATAGAAAAGGATCTCTCAGTGGAAGACTCTGGAGTAATTCTAACTATGTCCTTGCTATAGGAAACACATTCAATTATCACTGAAAAGAACAATATATATGATTTTGCAGTCACAGCCTCCTAAATTTATCTTAACTTTCTGATGCTTGAGAGTTAAAGAATTTAAAATTGCACAACAGATGATGTACTGATGAAATTCATAAGTCAGTAGGTATAAATTGCCTAATGATTTGACTACATGAAAAGGAAGTGTCAGACAAGGGAAACTATTAGCAGTGTGTTCCAAGTCTTGGACTAGTCTTGTGAAAAGTATTTAATAATAACTGAAAAAAAATGGAAGAGGTGTGGTAAAGTAAGACAGACATCTTGTCAGATAGGATGAATCACTGCATAGGATTTCACTGATTCTGAAGGAAGCTGACTAGACTGCCTGCGTAATTTTACACAGATAAAATTAGTTGAGAGGAATACTACTTCCAAAGACTAATTAAATGGAATTAAAAACAAACAAACAAAAAAAACCTCTCTAAACAAAAATAAACAATTAAAAAAAAAATCATACAAAACATAAAAGCCCCCACAAATCCTGACACACTCAAGTGATTTCAGCAAAATGCCATTAAAATGCTTGGGGGAGAAGGGCATGACCTGTGTGAAGAACAGGATGAGCACATTGGAGAAAGGGCAGTAAAAATATAAGTTAAAGTGTGGTTTATGACATCATATTATTAACCATGGTTCATATGTAAGATGGACACAAACTCGTCTCTGAGGTGCCCATTGAAAGGATGAGACACAACAGTCTGGAGCTGCAACAAGGAAAATTTCCCATTAAAATTATGAAAAAATATTGGACTTTTCATTAGTGTCACTATTCCAATGGAACTCCCTTACAGGAAAATAAAATAACTTACTACACAATACTACAGAGTGCTACCCAATTTGAATTTTAAACTATGGACTGTAAAGTTTGCTGGAACTGCCACAGGCTGCCAGAAACAGCATCTTCTGTTTGAATTATAGCGATACTTTAGGGCCACTGCTTCAATGCATCCTTCCTGAAAACCTCTCATCATCCTATTTTCTTTTCTGAGGGGTGCCAACCCCTTCATTTTAGGCTAATGATATTGGTATTGTGGAGTATTTACATAGTAAACGCATGCTTTTTGGGTAAACACTATTCTTGTAGCACTGGAAATTTAGCAGAAAGAAGAGCAGTTGAAAATGCCATGCTGAATATCATATTAGTCTGACAAGTTTGGTCAGTCTATTAACCTAAGCCACTGCGACAGTCTGAAGAAGACATGTCTTTGGCAGCTGCCTTGTCAAGAGAGAAATACAGGAAAGTTCATATATTCATGCTCAGAGGAATAATTGGCTGCTTAGATTTTCAAAAAGCTGACAATGAAGTAGTAATAGTTATTTCCATTAAAATCTCTTAGGTATTATAGATATCATCCTGCAAATCTGCTATATTTATGAACATAAAATATATACTATTAATATGTAGCAAAAATGCAATTAATTAACCTCTCACTTGTTAGAAAGATCTTTAAATAGTACCCAGCAGCTATCACCATGCTAGAAAAAGATTAGCCTGAACAAAAATAAAGTGCAAAATAAATATGAAGCTGTAGAATTCCAGTCTAGCTTTGCAAAAGCAAAACAAAACAAAGCATGAAATCAAAATTATAAGAAAGAACAATTAAGATCACTGTTTCAGCAATGCCTCTCACCATTAAGCAGAAACCCCAAAGTAGACACACTATTTCACTAGCCATCATCACAGCCAATCATGGTGAGGAGAAAAAAAAAGACATTTTTTTTCCAGTCATATATTTTGCACAGTTTCTTACTTTCCTCCCACATTTTTCTATAGGCAATAATTAGAGTGAGTAAATATGGTATATGGAAATTAAATCCCACCAAGTAAAACTTTCCTGGTTTTATTTTTACTATTGTTTTTTACTCCATTCCTTCACTCTTTTTTCTCTGTAGTCCTTGAACCTTTAACCTAAGGTCAAATCTTTTTTGTTGTTGTTTTTTAAACAGGCTTCCCTCTGAGGGAGAATTGACTTTGAGGTTAGCTATCCAAAATTGGACACCATGCATCAGCTAAGGCCTTTCCAGTGCTGAAAGAGAGTCAAGGTTTCTTTTACATTGCTTGCAGACGTCTGTTTTCCTGTTCATATATCCCAGCATGGAGTTTTGTCTTCTTTTATCCTGTGCAACAATTTGACATGTTGATATGAATTAAAACCATAAACCTGAAGAGCCGTGTATGTTTTTCTAGAATATCAACCTTACTCCTTATGAATTAGTCACCTAGCTGTTGTTAGTTTGGGGGTATTTATTAAAGCATAAAAACCAGGTATTCACATGTTCTGGAATAACAGAATATTTTAAAAAACTGCACAAGACAGTAGCACCAGAAGACCACTTTCACTACTTAGTTTAATTTTTTCTTGCATATTAATGTGATTTTGTTTTATTATGTGTACTGAAAAGCCACATCAAAAAATTCCTCAACTGCCCTCTCTTCAAGAAATTCAAATATCTTACGATGTTTTAATTTTTTGGTGTAGGCAGTACTCATTCTGATGCATCCCTCTTACATAACGGTGTAATATTCTCTCTTAAGAAATAGAAAATGACTAATATTTCTTGAGTGTACTGCTAAAATCCTGCTCTATTTTAAAATCCAGATAAATTACTCTATGCCATTAACACTTTAATCTGTTCTGAATAACTCCCATGAATGCACTCCAGGAGGCAAGAGACAAAATTGAGTGGTTTTGCAAAATAACGGTATAGAAGAAATCTCTTTTAAATTGTGATATGAATTGAGAACTCCAATCTAGACTCGGCAAACTTTAGTAGTATGTGAAAAATTCAATGTTTCTTCTAACTCTGAAAGTAAAATGCCTGCCTGTGGTATTTCATTCACAGATCCAGCTGTAATGGCTATTGTGGAGTCTTTTACAGACAGTGATTTGAAAAGGTTCCAAGTTGTTTACTGTAAAACACAAACACACTGTTGATACTGCTGGTCCTCCTCAGGTTTTTGGGTTTTTTGAGGTTTTGTTTGTTTCTATTAGAACATTCTTACCTCCAAAACTGAACAGTTTTTGTCTGCCAATTAAGCCATACACCAAGGTTTATCTAACCTTCCCAAGTTTCTGGCATCCTCTATACATTTGTGCATAATTTGCAGGAAGGCTCTAATTTTCTCAATTGATAATGATCCCTTAATTTAGTATGTTTTGCAGCTTTTTAAAATATGAATGCTCTGTCTTTGGGTTTTTATTTTCTTTCTAACCTTCTGATTACTAAGGCCTTCACATTATTTTGTGTAGGTGGCTCAGACTGAATCTTAGTTTATCATTAATTTTCAGGCAAGTTATTATTATGGTATTTTTTTCCCCCTTGTGATTTTCCTGACATGAATTTTAGAATACTTCTATTTGATAATTTACATGGACTTAAAGCATCTGCCATGATTTGATAACCAGAGCTGATTTCAGTTAGAGGTTAAGAACAACTAGAGAGGAGCACTTTTACAACTGAAACCTGTTATCTTATATCCACTGAAAATAAGCTGTAAATTTAAACTAATCCATACATATTTTCAAATCAAAATGGCCTATTTTTTTTCAGTCAAAACTGAAAAAAAAAAAAATGCCCTGAAGTGAAACATCATGGATTATTACATATGTGCAACTAGTTTTGCTATATAGCTCTTATATTAAAAAATGTAATAAATACAAAATAGAATATTAATTTGTATTGATGGTATACAGTCCATGAGGAGAGATAACACTGACCTGTTTAATTTCTCAGAGTGTGAATAGATTTCCCAGACTATTATAAGGTTTTTCCCATTACATCTCTATGTATTTGGTGGCACTGTTGATTTCACGTTTGTAATGTACCAGCAGCCCCATGATGATGATTTAAAAGAAAATGCAACAGCATTTATTGAGCAATGTGATGCTGCCCAGCTCTGTTTTATGTAACTGCCTATAGTTGCAAATTGGGTCAAAGAAATAGTGTGATTTTGCTGTGAGCCTGTCATTGTCTCCACTTACCATGTGCAGGTTTGGATCTCCGAGCAGTTTTGATGTACATGCACTAGATATTCCCAGTGCTTCAAGGGGACATTAGGTTAAAGACCAGCCCGTTAGCTAAACCATCTCTGAGTCATCCAGCATCCACACAGCACTTTTTGTCTCCAGTGAGCTGTGCACTGTATTTAGTGGAAGCTTTTTGCCCAAGAGACAGACAGAATGTAACCTGAAGCAAAGCCCCTGACCCTATACGATACAGAGGTGCAGGACTCAGCATCAGACACTTCTAATGGTGTGCCCCCACTGCACCTAATTACTTGCTAATGCAGGAATAGTCTTTTAGTGCCCTCAGTTTACTGAGTCATTCACAACATCTAAACATTTCTATATGCACAGAGATGCAGAGTTTCCAAAAGAACTTTTAGGTTAAATATGAACTCACCTAAAGAGCATAAGGAAGCTTGGACTGCATCTATTACTTCAATTACTTTTAGAAATAGCTTTTAGTTTCTTTATATATATAAAATGCTTTTCATATAAATATGTGATGGGGACTGCAGGTTGCAGGATGGGATTCTGCCCCCCTATTCTGCTCTGGTGACACTTCCCCTGCAGTGCAGCATCCAGCCCTGGGGTTCCCAGCACAGGAAGGACATGGACTTGTTGGAGTAAGTCCAGAGCCACTAAGCCACTCAAATGAATAGAGGGATGGAGCATCTCTCCTATGAGGAAAGGCTGAGAGAACTGGGATTGTTCAACCTGGAAAAGACAAGGCTTTGGCATGACCTAATTGCAGCTTTCAAATACCTGAAGGAATACTACAAGAGAGAGGGGGAGGGACTTTATAAGGGGAAGGTAGTGATAGCAACAAGGGGAATGTCTTAAAACTGAGAGTAGGTTTAGATTAGTTATTAGGAAGAAGTCCTTTATTGTGAGGGTGGTGAGGCACTGGAACAGGTTGTCCAGAGTAGTTGTGGATACCCCACCCCAGGAAGTGTTCAGGGCCAGGTTGGATGGGGCTCTGAGCAACCTAATCTAGTGAAAGGTGTTTCTGCCCATGTCAGGGGGTTGGGAACTTGATGATCTTTAAGGTTCCTTCCAACTCAAAACATTCTGTGATTCTATTCTATGATTATATATATAAAGCATTTACCAATAGGCTTGTACAAAGTAAGTCATAAAATACTAACTGGCAGTATTATTTTCTTTGCAAATACGATTTTTTCAAAATTATTCTGGTTTAGAATATTTAGCTGCTGGGACACATACATTAGAGACACAGGTACTGATTTTCTGGCTATCAATGATCTGGTTTTGGCGTCTGATCCCTAAAGCCAAATTCAACTGTATTCAGCATCTAATGTTCTTATGCACTGCAGAGTTAAATGCCTCAAACCTGAGGATGACAGTAAACAATGAGGTAAGTTAATCGTCCTGGAAAGGTTTATGGTACCTTAAATAAAGTTACTGCAGGCTGGACTAAAGATTCACTTTCCAAAACCACCTCATAGCCTAGGATCCCTGCAATTTCTTGTGATAAGAATGTGTACATTTTCAGTCACTCCAGAAAGATATCCTTTCCATTTAAGTAACTAAATTAGATGCCACCATCTTCTGTAGAGAATATTTTCTCTAACAATCTAGTGATGTACTAAGTAACTCAAAGCATTAATCTTGGTGTGAGACTTGTCTTTCTACTGACTTTGGTGTATTAAACCCAGTTCTGTCTCTTATCTGTGAACCTCATCAACAAAGGTCTGAACTAGCCAGAAATACTTTTTATTGCTTCCACATAAGCTGTGGAATGGAAGTGAAGATGCATGTTTTTGTATCCCAGTAACAACTAGAGCAAGCCAGCTACATGAAAGGATTATGGCCTCCAGCCTCTTCTCCTGACAAATCATATCAACATTATACACCTACTATTTAGTGTAGAATTCATCAACATTCCTCAACAAAAGAACTCAGAAATCCCCACTCCCTGTAAGCATTACACAGAATTGTCCAGAAAAGTAATGCCCATCTTTTCTGCAATAACCCTTAGGCAAGTACACCATCTGGCAGTGAGTGCCTTACATTTACTGCTTGAAGAATTTCTGTAAATTTTGATATGAAAAGAAATTGTATACAAAAAATTTTTGGTAAAAATCCACAAAAATCCTGAAGTAAGGGTGAGAGCCTCAGATTTCCAGTTCACAGAGTTTATTGCCAAGGACTGTTTAGTTCAGTTAAAACTGTTTCATTTACAAAAGTCTGTAGCCCCACAAACACTTCATTCCTTGCTGAGTAATGATAAAGCTTCAACAGGTAAAATGAGGGGAGATGGATACTTATATATTTCATAAGTTAAAGTAAGCAATGGGAAAACCAAAAGAGCATTCCTGTGGGTCTAAACTCAGGTAAAGATGATCACCCTCTGAAGGCTTTCACAAGAAAATGACTCACTCCCATCAGCTGTAAATAGAATTATGCTCTCAATTTAGGAAGACAGCATCTCATAATATAAGAAGATTAGACCAGCTTATGTGGGTTAATTTGAGCCATAGCTGTCTGAGAAATTTTCAGGTCAGATAAGAAGACTGAAATTTTGTTTGTTGGGTTTAGGCAGAAGTTGGGCAGGCATTTGTGTAACTTTGCCACTGAATGTTAGACTAAAACTTATAGGCATCTAAAGTCTTTCCTGGCATGGACCCAAGTCTGCTACACAACTGCATGTTCTTAGGTTTTATTCAGATAGAAAAGATGCCACAGTCTGCAGTAAACCAATGTTGAAAATCTGCTTCAGCATGTATTATTTGCCTATGTGAAAGTTAATATGGCATTTTCTTTGGTTCACGATGTTTGAATTAGAACATTAAGTTTTTAGACACATTTTAAGTCTGGGATATATTGCAGATTTATAGATAAGCCTTCTTAGCAATTTCTCAAAGCTCTGTGCATTGTAAGAAGTTCCTGTGAAATACCTGTAAGGTTAATATGTATGCCTGGCTCACGCTTTTTGAAAAGGTCTATATTTGATGCATCACAGCAATAATGTAACTGATTACTCAAATTTAATTTACTACTCAAAGAAGCAAGAGGGAATTTCTATGAAGTCATTACTATCTCAGTCACTGGAAGATGTCTTCTGGGAGAGTTGATAGCATTCAGGCCCTCTCCTGTTATGAATTGATGGTAGCTAGTTAGTGTAAGGATGCAACTTTGTACCTTTTATCACCAAGGTCTTTATGTACAGCAGAAACATTCACGAACACTGAAGACATGTTAAGGACATTGTAGGATCAAAAAGTAAACAGCACCAATCAGATTAAAATTGTCATATTATTATCCCCAAAACATTGCAGCACCAGATTCACTGAAAATTAGAAATGCAAAGGAAATGATTAATAAAATGATTTGGGCTTCTAAATACTGCCAATTATTTTCTGTCCATGCTTCAGTGAATGAAATTAAAGAGTTCCAGAAGCATAATAAGAGAGTTCATTTTACATCTTTCAATAAGGTTTTGTTTTCTTACTATATACACACTGAAGCTTTTTTCATCACAGCAGAACTGATAAAGCATGAAACCACACCTTGAAGAAATCTTGATTTTAAATTGATTTCAAAACTTTTATGTAACCTAGATTGTGTTAGATTTATTCAAATGTTGTTAGCAAAGAAAACTGTGTTATGCAGATCTTGGCTATAGTAGGTTTCTTTCTAACTAGCCTTAACAGAAACTTGAATCTAGCATAAAGAAATTCTTGGTTTAAGTGAAAACATGCAGATTAAAATGAGTCTTATCAATTGTTTTGTTACTGTGGTTTATGCAGCTTTTGACTGGTTGTGTGAAGGATAAAATGCTCCTTGATTTTAGTATATCTGATATAAATCTACTACTGATACTGCTACTTCATAGCAGATTATTTCCAAGGCAAAAAATGGCAGTCAAAAATATGCCAGTGATAAGACCATTGCATCAAAAAACATTTCTTTTATTTCATCTCCAAAAATCTTTAATTTGTCCAGAATTAAACAAGCTTTTTCTTATCACTGAAATTTATAAAATAATAGAATTCTGATCTAATTTCCATGCTTCATTGCCTCTTGGTCATCTGTTAATTGTCCTGAATATTTAACAGAGAGGACACTGGAGCATGCTGGAATGCTCTAAAATCACACAACCATTGGGAAAGCAGACTTAAGCTACTTGAAGCAAAGTCAAGTCAGTCAATATCAAGAAAAGTATCTCTACACACAGCTCTCTACATAAGTTTTTTCAATTAATTGAATTTCAATTAATTATCCATGCACCGTATAACAAGAACAACCAGCTTATACCAATACTGAATTCCACAGTGAAGGAAATAACCCACTTTGGTTTTGAATAAGGAGTAAATCTTGTTGCTTTGCACAGTCCAGCGACTTGTTAGAGAAAACAACACAACCCACCTTGCATATCTATAATAGTTCACTAGTTTTACAATAATCCCTGGAAGCAGATTTTGTATGGAAGTGTATACAAGGAAATCAAGTGATAACAGCTACTACACAGGAAAACTCACATGTCCTCTGACATGTGGCAGAGTGTGTGGGAGGCATCTTGCATTCTTGCATCTCCTGGTGGGACTATGACTTTTGGAACAACCCAACCACATCTGAATTCGGTTTCTGATGTGTATGGGGTACTTTCCAAGAGACACTCTAAGGCCAAAGTCACACATGTATTTGTACTAATTGACAATGCACTCTGTCATTAGCTGCTGTTGGCCTAGAGATCTGGTATGTCCAGTTTCTACACAGATTTGGGTCATGTGAAAATCCTGGTCCCAAGCTGTGTTGGAGACTATTTGTGCTTTCTAAAGCCAAAGGCCTGAGAGAGAGTGGGTGCTAACCCCCAGCACCCTCTAATGGGTGTTCACTTCCTCAACATCTTTTCCTGGCCATGCATATAGTTCTCTTAGAAGAAGAATCTCTGAGAGATCTACTTCATTGAAGGCAAAATTCTTCCAGACATCCAGTACTGTGGACGCCTGGATGTGGCCAGCCAAATCAATCAAAACTATTCTGTGGCAGTAAATTATCAGTGTAATACAGTGTTTGAGAAGACATTATGCACAAAGGTGTAAATGCATTGTTGGCACTTAATGTAGGGACTTTACTGCCTTAGAGGATACATGCTGAACTAGGGCACATGGCTCCTGTATTCCAGTGGATATGAGGGTGTACACTGGAAGGTGCTGAGACCTATTCCCCTCACCATTTTTTAACTAGCTAAAATGCACAATAAAGGCCAGACAATTTAGCCACCAGAAATCTTGTCCTGATAGTGTAAGAAGGCACTACAGATGCAGCTTTGCAGCCCCTACAGTGTCCACAAGAACTATTCAATTTATAATAAAATAACTTTGTCAGGGAGCAGCAAAGGCCAGCCTGTTTGGCCTGTTTACCGTCTGGGAGAGAAGTGTTACCCCAGAAATGCCAGAGCCTTTGGTAGACAGTGATCATGCTTCATGTTATGGTGAGGGAAAGAAGCCTCTCCCAGGATGCCTGCTCGGTTATGGTGACGTACCCCAGTTCTGACTCCCTGGTTGGCTCTCAGTGTTGGCCACATCCCTGTACTTAAGAGCAGCTTGTCACGTGCTCGGGGTCATTTGCCTCTGGAACCCTTCACAAGTTGTAGCATTAAACTGTTGTTTGTGGAACTCTATGCAAAGGACCCTTCTCTGCTTCTTGCCTTCGGAAACACATCACTGAAGCTGTCCCTGCATCTGTGCGCTCCTGCATGTGAGCCACAGAACCTAAAGGGAGCCAGTGATGAGAGCCCACTGGTGGGAAGCAGTCCTGCAGGGACTCAACACTGTGAGCAGAGTCTGGGGCTGGTCTCCTGGCTCTCACAACAGCACCAAACACAGCAAGCAATGGACCAGGCCCAGGCACTCTGGCCAGGAGCAAAAGCAGACGGGACCAAAGACAGGGATGGACACAAGGCTACAGCATGAGCACAAAGTCCATCAAAGAGTCAGCAACACAGACAGAAGACAAGCTGCAACTGCTGGCCAAAAGGCCTATCCAGGAGACAAATTTCCAACAGCACAAACCTTAGGCCCACCAAAAGATACGGTAGAGAAAGGGCTGGAGATCAGCACACCTAAAATGTGGGAACTGATGGCTCCAGGCTGAGGTGAAATGGGGCACCTGGACCCATAGGCTGTGCTGGGAGGAGGCCCCAGATGAAGCTGGACAGAGATGTTAAGGCCGAATGGTGTCCTCAGAGCCCTGAGAAACTTGTAGTTAGACTAACATTCTAAAAAGAAGTTAAAATGAGATGTCAAGTAACTGGTAGGTAAATTGTTCAAACACAATAATTAAACTGTTCTGATCCTACCTTATTCACTGTTTACTGATGAACTGAAAAAAGCATGTTACAGTATGTTTTTCAAAACAATCATTAAACAGCAGATGAAATGATACTTGTGACTCCACTGACTATTTAACTTTGCAGGTGTACAAGTTAGGAAGATCTGTTGCATGAGAGGCCTAGCCAATTAGGAGTTTTTCTATTTGGCATAACTGAGTTACATATATAGACCTTTTACCCAGAAGAAGTTATAATTGATTGGATAATTCAACACAGCACATGATAACTTGCTTAGCTGAAATATACAGACACGGGCCAGCACTGATTTTGCATCAAGAGTTTTGAGAAGTTGCTAATGCAATTAAGTTGTAGTAATAATAATGTAAACATTTTTATCTTATTGATGTAGAATTGAAATAAATACACATAAGTGATTTGCATCATCAATAAGAATGTTTAAAAATCCCAGTTCTGTAGCATCAAGGAAGGGAGAAATGCTTGGAAAGTGGATACTTTCCAAGAAGAAAGCAGTATTTTTAAAGTCCAATGAACAGTTTTACAGGAACTTCCTGGCTAGAAAAAGGTTAAACAGATTTCTGTCCTGCTGCTCTATGTTCATTATACCTGTGCTGAGAAAAACTGCTCTAATTTAACGACAAGGAAGCAGAAGCCTGAGCTTCTGTTGAATGATACCAGATGAGTAAAAAAATAAACCAGCAAAAGTATTACATGTTTATTCTATCCTATCTAATAGGAATTAACAATGCCCTTACCTATGGCTTATTTAAATATCATCATATACTTCTCTACAGGCAGAGCTGTACCTGGTTCAAAAAAATATTTTAAAGAAATTATTTACTTTGGCTTCATGGGCTTGTCAATAGCCAACAATAGACACGAGACATGAATAAGTAAAACCTAAAAAGACCACTGGTCCACATTTTCTCTTCTGACTTCTTCCCATTGTTTTCCACTCCTTTTTTTTTTTTTCCACTGAATATTGTGCTGTCACTAAGAGTATCTGGGAAATGTGACAAGGCAAAAATGTAACACAAACATTTTCAGCAAGGTAAACAGATATATTTGTTTCCAAAGATCAGCTGCTCTCAGTGAGATTTACTGAAGAGGAGTGGTAGCAAATTTGTGAAAATTCTAGCAAAATAATGACTTAATGACATAGCAGGTATGAATAGATAGGAAAAATAAAGAAATGAGAAAACATATTTAAGTCGATTCCCCAAGAAAATGAAGCACATATAAATAATACTTGTCTCTTTGTCTGCTGGAATATTCAGATGCATCAAGCTAAATCTGATAGCCAAATTTGATAAATAAGTACAGGAGGAAGAAGTTATTAAGTCCCTACAAATTTCTTGAAAATTATTTTGTTTGTTTAATTGCCATTTATATTTCTCTTGTAAAAACCCTCCAGATTTCAGTGCATGTCTGCATCAGCAGTAAGAAATGACACTGACACAGCACAGTTGCTGACTGGGAATATTCTGAAGGAAAAGAGAGATTAAGGCAGGATTCAGTCCAAGGTTAAAAAACCCAAAATACAGTCTGAATGTAGGTTGGTACATTCCAAGGCAGTACAGGCAGTCTTATTTGTGTTAGGGGAGCAGAAGAGGGGTTCCATTCAGCCCAAAAGAATATGTGAATGGTCACTGGGCTGATGCTAATCAGACTGGTGAATATTTGTGGCAAAGAACTCAGAGAACCCCAGTATTCAAAGCACATTTTAAAACTTTTAAATTTTATCATACCCTTACAATGAGCCCTTCTGTACAAAAAATGTCATGGCCTGATGATAAGAAAAGGAAGTGCAAGGGCACAAAACTTATAATGAGAATTATGCATCATTGGAGAACACATTTAGTAAAATAATTTATGTACTTACAGAGAGTTAACAAGTCCTCCTCAACACATACGTACTTCATAGCCTCAATAATGAAATGCAGTAGCATTCATAATAACTCTTTTTTAAAAAGAAGTTTAGTCACTGTCCTGCCTGAATGACTAGAGGCTACAGTCACGCTTACTTCAAACAGCTCAGATTTTTAAATCTTAGATTAATTTTTCAGGCCAGACACCATAATTAGAATCTCCTTAATGCCCTTCATTAGTATAAAAGTCACAACATCTTGTTATAGACTAACTTTCTAATGCAATTGCCCAAAACTATTATAAAAATCCTCTAGGAATTGGTTCTGTTTTATCTGTGGTAATGACTCTTCTATACTGTCTACATTTTCACACAGTATTTAGGAAGCTTTACTATGTGACTTCTGTTTCCCTTGGGCTCTATTTCAACTTATATCAGCACATGGGAATGAGAAAGTTTTCAAGGTAACAGATTCTGTTAACCTAAATAATATGACAGTTTAGAGAAGGATTCCACTGGCCAAAGAATACTTTCATGTTTTTTTCTTATTTTTAACTAGGGTAGCAAAACTTAATTAGTTCCAAATATAGAAAAAGAAAGACACATGAAGATACTAAGACAAAGAACTGAAAATATGGTTCGTGTTTCTTTCTACCTGTGCAATGTTGTTACTAAAATTTACATTTCACAGATATACTTGTATCTACTATAATGCACGCTGTGTTAAATACAAAGAATATTATTCTTTTGGTGATTAACACTAAGCAGGATTTGTTTACTCCGACAAGTAGTTTCAGTCTCACTCCAATTATCTTGCAAATGAGCAGTTAAAAGAAACAAGTTGGAGAGAATGTTGTCTTCTGGTGAGTAAGATGCTGCAGATAAAGTCATCTGGATAAACATGCAGGCAGTGCATTTACAGCAACTATAACCATGGTCAATATGCACATTTAGGTAGAACTGAGCTGTAAGCCAAAAAAATACCTATAATAAAAACTCTAAACAATTATTCTAGGATTTTTGATGAATAATAATAATAACAGTAATCATAATGCATCATTCTGCAGTGTTAAGGTAGTGTTTCTGTGGTGAACTTTCCCAGAGAAAGTATTCCAAAAATGGGGCACCAGATAAAGTTCCCCTAAACCCACTATCTTTAATCCTCACAATTCTGCAGTAAAAAACTGCTGCTCTTCAAAGTGCCATGCATACCAAAGGTGCCCTACAGGGCAGTTAATGTGAGCAGCGGCTTTCTGGATTGAAAAAACACACTTTATAAAACTGGGATTATTATGGTTTTGAGGATTGCCTGTGAACAGCACCTATAAAAATGGAAGCAGAGCACTAAGAGCACCCTGCACTAGAGGCCACTTAAGGATGATGTAAGGCCTTGAAACAAATGGATAGAAGTTAAATCTTTGATAGTTTTAGGAGGTCTTCATGGACTAATTCCAACTGAGCTTGTTATATTGACAAAACGAGAGACCTCCACCAACATAAAGAAAAGCAGGCACCTTTACTGCAAGTTGTACATGAAAAAAACATATTTTTTTCTGTGTTCATTTTTCATTAAAAACTAGGGGCAATTTGTCCACTTAGAAAAAATGAATTCACACAACTTTCAGATCCCCAGAAATTCTTTATCCAAATTGTTCACAGCATCACTTCATAGTACTTCACAGTATTGCTTCTTTTCAGGATTAGGTGTCCTGGGGTGATTTTATGACACTGTATTCCCTATCGTCTGCCCTATGCCAGACATGAGTTCTGTGCCTTTAAAGCTAGCTAAGGGAGAGGTGGGTAAAGCCCGTGGAATTCCTTCGGCGCTGTGTTCAAAACAGAGGCAGCTCGCTGGCTTCTTCTGCCCTGCTGCTCCGCTTCTGCAGCAGGGAAGAGAGTTACATTCCTTTTGCTTTTTAACTAGCTTCTTGTTCGTTAGCTGAAATACAGAGTCCTGGGACTTTGGCTTCTTCTTCTTCTTCTCTTCTGGACTGTTCAGCAACACCAGAACATCACTGAGAGGCCTTTTCACCAAGGCCCAGAAGGGCCCATGCCAGTGCCAGAGGAGAGAGCCACAGCCACAAAGGACTCTGAAATCTACCCAGGTTCTCTCCACAGCAAGAGGTTTTATTATTTAGCATTATTTTTTTCCTCCATGCCTGTGTGCACGCTACTTGTCAAATAAATAACTTTTTTTTCACTTTCCTCCAAGGAATTTCTTCCCAAACCTGTGGGGGAGGGGTGGCTGAAACCTGCCCTCTTTGGAGGAGACCTTCCTTTCAGAGTGTTTTCCTCAATTTGTCTCAAACCAGGACATTAGGTAACAGCAAATATTTTAAAAATCTATATATTTTCATTAACTACTTCACAAACGTGGGGACAATAATGAAATTGTAAACTAAAGACCCTGTAAAAAGAAGGGAAACATGAGCACTATATGAATGACAGTGCAACACAGAAATAACTCAGAGCAGCTTTGCAGAGAATATGAACAGGGGAAATGGTGATGAAATTTTATGGGATCTTACACATGAGCACACTCATAAAGAATTAGCAGTTCCACAGCACAATCCTCTGAAGTGTCTTTTAGGGGAAACCAAAGGGTTTTAAAGCAAAGACATATCATACAACTCGTATTTCTACACTGAGAAAAAAACCAAAACATTAAATTGGGAATTCAAGATGAAGAAATTATGCTTACTTATTACCTAAAACATCCCATGGGAGAGCATTGATTTTAATATATTTTGCAATTTAAATATAATTAGCATGATATTAGCGATTCCAACAACAAACACTTAAATTGGCAATTCAAAATGCTGACTTGATTTTATTCTTGTTCAATGTAAATGTACGACTTAAAAAGACTGTGCTCCTTTTGTTTAACAAATTGCTATATTATAATGGAGAAGACTTGCAACACGTTAGATATCCTCAAATACAAGTAAAAATGGGAAGCTGAAGGTGCCAAATATTTCTCCGAAGGTATTTTTCAATTTTGGTCAGTCTTTAAAATTCAGCTACAGCTGTTACTTGTTTGGTGATGAATGAAATTACTTGTAGCTTCTCTCAGTGCACCTTTTCAAGACTGACTTCATGGACAGACTTCACCATGAGGAGCAGCAGTCCATAACTGCCCCACTCAGTCTGTTTCTTAGCCATTTCTCCAAATGCAGCATCTGCCGCTCCTTATTTTCCTGTTCTACTCTTTCAGTGGCCCGTGTGTGCTGCTGGGGTCTGGATATGGAGCATGTGTCTTGCTGCAGGGTCCCAAGCTGCTTCACTACTCTGGGAGCACCAGCTAATCCTGGGATGTCTCCATCACTCCCCCCTCACTTGCTGTTTATTCACGACATGTCTCAGCTTGGTGGTCCACCCTTTGCAGGAAATGCACCACAGGGAGCAAACACTTTGTCAGTGCAGATGAGTGATTTCTCTCTATTCTCCTGAGGGCCTCTTGCACATTGCTCCAAACAGCACTTTATTCCTAGCCTTTTCTAATTCCAAGTTACTTGCTTACTTCCAATCTTCTTCCAGGTTTTTGACTTTTTTTTTTTTTTTCTTTTTTTTTTTTTTTTTAATTTTAGGGAAATAATTACACAAGCCCAAAGGGACTCATTGTGTTTATGTTTTTGTATCTGTGTACATTAGGGAACTACCATTTCTTTGTTTTGACTTTCATATCAAACTGGATTTCCACAACTCCTGTTGACTCCAGGTGTAAAAAGATAACTGTTTTAAGTGCCTATTAAAATATGACCTGGAATCATATAATTGTAAAATCAAATAATCTGTGGCCCAATATAGCTTACTTCTTATCAATTTTTATAGTTGGATAAATTTACATTTGCTTTTTCGTATGCGTACAAGGGATTTTTCAAACAAACATGATGTATGTGAAAGCTTATTGAAATTATATAGAGACTTTAAAAAGTAGCTATGTTTTAAATGTTTGAAAGCTCTGGTAAAAATTACTAGATTGAAGCAAATAATAGAAACTAATTGCTCAACTTACATTGTTTGTTTCCCCAGCTGCTAATTGATTCTTCATATCTATTAAAATAAGCAAATGCTTAAGCTTTAAAATTGCTCTTTGGATTGATCACGGTTTTCTACATATATTAAACATTCACTCTTTGAGTTGGGAATGATGAGTTGTAATTAGCTAAATTAACCATCCCCACTCATATGGCTGATGGAGAGAACTCTTCTGATAGCAATAATTGAAAATACATCTGAAGTTAGTATTTGTGTGTGCCAAAAACTGAAACTGCATGTAAAAGCTTTGGTGAATGTATGTCACCAACATGACAACATTTTCCCGAAATGTGATACAAAAAAAAAGTCTGACCATATCAATTCATATAGCGACCTGAATTATTCTTTCACAATTTTTCCTTTAAATAGCAACAAAGAACCCTCCATCTCTTCACTAAGGTCTTGCTCTGACTTGACAGTGGATGGCACGGAAAATGTACTAACAAGATTAAATGGTTGCTAGTTATGTTTTTGTAAGTCACGTCAAGTCCATTTTTAGAGATTTCAAAAGGCTGAAGAGGCAGCTATGAAAAAGCATTATTACTTTCCATGTACTAAAAGACATCAGATTCCCTGCATCCCTCCAAACCTCTCAGATGTGAGTCTGAGAAGGTGTAGTTGAACATTGTTTTCTCATGACAATTTTTCATGAATGGTCTGCGGATTTTTTTATTATAAGTTCAACAAATTTCTTTGGTGTCAAACAAGCTTAGGTGACAGAAATGAAGGGGAGTAAAAGCAATTAGATATGAACTATTAGGAAAACGTCTGTTGATTTGCAGCTGTTCATATCTTTTCCTTAATTAGATCTTAATTAAAACACAACTTTAATTAAAAACATTGCTTCTATCAACACAGAAATTGCACCTTTACAGAAATATGAACAACGGTGCTCAGTGGCATCACTTCAAATGCACGTGTGCTATATAAAAGCTCTTAATATTGTCTGAGAAGAGACTGACATAACAGGCCATGTCAGGGCACCGTTTGCTAATGCCTCTGAACACACAGTGACATGATACACAGCGTGGAGTGACACAGTGGCTCGTGTCAAAGAACCAGATGTAGCACTTTGCGTGTGTCAAGGTACATTGAGCTTTTGGGAACGTCAGCATGCCTAGAAGCAAGGTTACATCAGAGTATGAAATGAAAAGAGTGGACTGTAACAGTCAGAAAAAATGTAGTTTCATGTAATGTAACTAACGATCATTTACATTCAAATATCATAATGATGCTGGTTATAAACAATGAAGAAACCTTTGTTACCACTCTTATCTTACTGCATTCCTATCTACTAACCTGGCCTGAAATTACACATGGGTGTGTGGTGGTTTGACACTTGTTAGGGACTAAGCACCATGAAAACTATTCACTTATTTGCCTCTGCTGTAGCTAAGCAGAGAAGGGGAAACTGAAATTTCATTTTCATGAGATGAAATAAGGATTATTGAGGAAAACGGAAAAACTTCAAGGCAAAACAGGTCCAAACTTGAACAATATAAAGAAAATTTATTACTAACAGAATAAAAAGTTAAAAGAATAATGAGAAACAAAAGCAAACTTTCGGAACACCTTCCTCTTCCAGTCCCTCCCTCTTTCCACCAAACTGTGCAAGGGAAACAAACACGGGGTTTTGGTCAGTATTTCATTTCTTAAGAGACTTTCTTTATGTTTAAGGAAAAGAGTTTCTTCTGCTGTGCCGTGGGATCCATCCCACAGGAGACAGTCCTCTGCAAACTTCTCTAGTGTGGTTTCAAACTTCAGAAACAACAGTCCACCCGAATCTGCTGCAGTGAAAAAACCCCTTCCACAAACCTCGCTGTCTTCTCACAGCTGCCAGCATGGGTCGTAACAGTCACGGGGGTTTTAGTCTTTTAAGGATGAGCTATTCCAGCCTGAAAGCAAAGGTTCTCTTCTTCATAGGCTCTGGTGTGAGCACTTTTTTTCACAGGCTGAGCGTAGATCTCTGCACCCCACCATGTACCTCATCTCATGAATTAATGAATTATAGGGAAAAATAATCTGCTGTATTATAGTCCTCACCACGGTTTGCAGGAGAATTTCAGCTCCTTACTCTTCCCTTACTGACCTTGGCGTCGCCCCGTTTCTTCTTCTCACGTGATCTCACTTTTCTCTCTGACTTAGACGTAAGTTGGTGTCTCTTAAGTTTTCAGCTGAGATGTTGATCTTGTCTGGGCTCTGCACCAGAGAAAGACTTGCCCTGTCTCTTGTTGCTGGCTGCACGGTGTTTTCTTTCCGGGTGTGGCACAAGCCGCGCCAGCTGCCGGGAAGGGCCCGCCAGTCCTGCTCAAGGCTGCCCGCGGCTCCGGGGCAGCTCCGCCCAGCCTCGGCCACTGCACCGCGGGGCTGGGATGGAGCCTGGGGGCCTCCCGCCCACAACCGCTCAGCGGGGAAGCAGGAACAAATAAACTTCTTCCTTTTTAAAATATGTCCTCTCAGAGGCGTTACCAGCTTGTTTAATTGGTCTAGCAACCTGTCTATCAACTATTTGGCTCTGTGCCGGTCGCAGAAGTTTTTCTAAACTGCTAAGCTATCGCAGGTGCTAAGCAGGACATATAAGTATTCAAGACAAAACTACGGAGGCGAAGGAAAAAAACCAAAAAGATAGTTGAGATAATAAATATATCCACTGATATACTGAGACATCATAAAAAGACATTTCATTGGGTAAAAAAAGGCCCCAGTAGTGTAGCACAAAGCCCACACCTCATCATTATGGCACAGTATTGGAACATTTATTTCTTTTAAGTAAAATACTGACACTTTTTTTTTTTTTTTTTGCTTTATAATGTCTACAGACATGTGCTGTCTTTATACCTTCATCCTAATTAAGAGAATTCACTAAAAGGGAAAACTCAAAAATTGTTCTGCTTATTTTATTGCAAATGATAAATACACCTTGCTTCACAAGCCTGGAAATTGTCCCACGATACTCACTGGGATAAAATACGTGCATTTTTAAGGTAGTCTTTGTTCTAGAGGAATGGTTCCTGCCTTTTCCAGTGTCTTTTAGAAAGAAAAGGGACATATTTGCTAGTTCATTTGCAAAACTATATCTGTGACTGGATGCAAAGCTGCAAAAACTTAAAACTGGTGAAGGGCGTGATATAAATATGGCTGGGCGTCACTAGATGTCACTATTGCAAATGGGCTTGTGCTCCTGTTTATCCAAAAATAGCAAGGCATGCAGATTGGGGAAATTCTTTTTCAAAAGTGCTTGCTGGCAGGTGTCTTCTGTATTTGGAAAATAAAACGCTCATTTTTATGGTAATGATGATAAATACTGACTGTTTATCAGTAAAGTGATAAACAGTTCACTAAAATGTATTTAAATTCATGGTTTGCTTTTTACACATTGAGGGTGATACAAAGTGTGAAGGTCAGACAACCTGTAGGGGAGCCATTCATATGCTGGACTGTTGGTAAGGACTTTTAAACACTTTCAGGAAACACTGTGGCCAGGGAAGGAAAAAGGAAGGTGTATTTATGAGATGCAATATTTTGAAAAGTTTTGAACAACATCTGACTGAACCTTTATGATTTCACTCTGAATTGGAAGCTGCCTTTCTCTTGTGGGGAATAAAAGTTCACCACTGTGTTCTCCTGAGAGGTCACAGCCATTCTCTTAGAGAGGAGATCGAACTCTCGGTATGAAATTCTGGGCTATGTGTTATTTGTGGTTTAATACTTGAGGGTCAGGACTAAGAAGCAGGCCTCTGAGATTTATATCTTGACTTTGCAATCAGCTTTCTGGGGACTTCAACAAGTCACTTATCTCCCTGTTTCAATTTCCTCGTCCTCAGAGAAAGAGAATTAAGGGAAGGAGACATGACAGGATGTGAATAAAGAGAGTCTGAAAAGCAAAAGTCTGGGGTTATTCTGTTTGGTTTTTGTTAGCTATTTTTTTTCCCCCAGGATGTGTTGGGTTTTTTTGTTCTACTTTTTTCAGAAGGTCTTATTTTTAATGTAATCAACATTCAAAGAGAATAATGTGAAGAATAATAGTTTTAGGGTGTCACCTGTTAGAAATTTGTGACATATACTAGCTAGGAAACGTTCAAATCATTAAAGCGTGAGAACAGTTCTATAATTCATGTTGCATAATTCAGGAATCAACACAGTAGACTGTTAGTAAACAATAGATTTTCCCCAAAGAGAATTTTAAAAGTCAGTATTATCAGTCATTGCACCAGGAAATATGTCTGAATTTACTTAAGAATTTTGCAAAACTGTGTAATAAAATGTTGGATATTTAACTTTCCTGAAGCAAAGATATTTTTATTAGTTTGAATAGGGACCACGCTATTTACATTGCTGTACTACATTTATTTTCATCGTATTTAGACTCAAAGTTTACTTTGTGAATGATGGTAATGGAAGAAATTCTACAGAAAAGAAAATTAAGCTTATGT
Organism: Rhipidura dahli; assembly: GCA_013399225.1. Lineage (NCBI taxonomy): Eukaryota > Metazoa > Chordata > Aves > Passeriformes > Rhipiduridae > Rhipidura > Rhipidura dahli. The sequence continues at coordinate 57,553 of VXAC01005698.1, forward strand.
ATTCACTAAGGTAATACTAAAGATAGCTAAGCAACAAAGTGTCTTCTAAGACAAGAAGAATGATCATAAAAAGTCATAAAAATGTTAATAGTGGCTGATATGCATATCATAAAAATACTTCAAAAAGAAAATGAACAATTAAATATCCAGGCCTAAATAAAATGCAGTGCAAATGAAAAGAGGCCAATGGTTTAACCATGTTGTTTATATCTTTTTCTTTTCTGGAAGTAATTTAAAATACTTGAAGTTGTTACTACTGATTATGAAATAATCACACCAGCTCATTCCTAAAAACTCCACAGTCTAGAGGAAGAACCAGGAACTATTTAATTAATGTACTCCAAATGGTCAGGCTTAAATTGTGTCTCATTAAAAAACCTCCTCCACCCCTGGCTTCTGGAAAATCAGTGTTTCCACTTACATGTCCAGAGCTAACATAAAAGGTAATTAGGGGAACATTAAACTATTGTTTACATCAAATTAAAGGAGTTTTATGATGCAGAAACTACAGGATAAAGTGATTCTGCACTTAAAACATCACAATGAATGAAGTTAAGCAGAACATCACCACAGCACCAGCTTCCTATGAGATATACAGCAGAGCAGCATTAATTAGCTGATTCTGTTAACTAACTTAGGCGAATGAATTTGCCTTTCTTAATTCCAGTTGCTTCAAGTAGTACACATATATTATGATTCCTTCATTGTGACTGATGTGATGCCAACCTGGACTCTACAGGGATAAAAATATTAACAAGAATGTCAAGTACTGGATTACTTTATGGAGCTCCTCAGATTTGGAGAATGTCTAATGGAAGCTGTTTGCTTTTAATTCCCATATTTAATCTTGGATAATTTGTGCAAATTTCAGAACAAAAAACATATGAACATATGGTGTTTTAAATCACAGCAGAAGGTCCTGATAGGAGTAGGTGTTCCGTAACTGAAGGGATGTGTTCTGTTAGTTTAAAATGGCTTTTATGGAATTTCTAATGAGAAGACATAAGAGATTGCAGTTATTTCCCACATGGAACTGAATACTAGCCACCTCTGCCTCCTGCTTTATCATCAAACCTAGATCAGGAAAAGCTGACATCTTCCTGCACGGCTGGAGCTTCAAATTAGGCAGTAAATTCTCAAGACTACAATCTTTCCTCAACACTGTTCAACCAAGAGCTTTGTGACAACAGTTTGCTGGAAAACAAAGACTTCACATATATAGGCAGCTATAAATAACAGCAATATATACATACATATACATTCAAGAACTACAGAGGCAACGAAATAATAAATGACGTGACTGTCTCTTGAACAGCCATAAAAAACCTTAGCTGAAACACCTAGTAAGAAGAATCGCTTGATTTTTCAAACCACGGTGATTATAACCCTGGAACAATTCATCCATTCCACCAGCTCTTGAAGTACAAACTGCTAAGCTGCACTGGGCACAGCTGGTTGGGAATACATGAGGCAATATTTTACTTAGCTCATTCTGTCCACCAAAAAAAACAAAATACCATGTGTGTATTCCCTGCCTATTTCAATAACTGCCTTAGCACTGACAGCACATTTTAAATTTTGCCCTATACATTCCAAGGGAAATAATATAAAAAATACTTTAAATCTGCATTCTGACACCTCTCAAATGCATGTATACTATCTGGCTAGTCTGAAATTAATAAACATCACAAGTAGGGTTGCAACATTACAGGAAGAAAATCCATCAGCTTCAATACAAGAAGTGGTTGATCTCTCTTTGATGGTGGATTTGTAGCCTTCAAATCAATGTAATAATTTTGTGTAAGTAGAATTCATTTACAATTGCCTGGAATAAATTGGATTACTTTCAGCAAGTATGAGAGAGATGGTGACATATGCAGACTTCTGTCCTCAGTTCACCTTAAATTTCATACACAGAATGTACAGTTCTCACCCTCTGGTGAGCTCTGGTGCCCATTCTTGCTTCTCCCATATTACAAAGCTGTTCATTTTTTTAGTGATTAAAAGTTCTATTTCTTCTCTTGCAATGAATTAATATCAAAGTAACTATAGCATGAAACTGAGTAATGGTAAAATTATTTTTTTTCATCCAGTTAGAATGCTACAGTCTTAGTCTTAAGGTAAGTGCCAAAACAGAACCTAAAAGATCATTAAGTAAATATCAGTGACTATTCACTGATTACTACATAAGAGAAAAACAACCAGCAATTGTGAGATAACATTAACTATTTTAATTCTGCATACAAGAAGAAACACCTAATTTAAATCTCACAAGTAAGAATGATGTGCAACAGTGTTTAGATACAAACACTGTCAAATTTGGTTTCTGTTTATTTCTTTGTACTTCTGGTACACTGAAGCAGGAAAACTTAGTGCTTTTAGGTGTTATAGTTGCAAAATTAACTTCTCTGTTTTTAAACACTAGTGACCTAGTGCAACAACTTCCTTATTCAGCAGAAAAACACTGCAAGATCTTTTCCCCAAAATTAGTATAGAGGTAAAGGCCAATCATACACATGTACAAGTGAAGAAAAGAGTATTTCATGTGAGGTAGATCTTAAACCCTGAAAGTCCCAAGCAGTCCATGGATGTATTCACTTCAGTTTTATTCACTGCTCATGTATTGACTTCCAGTTTTGCACAGTGATTCCCAGGAATGCATCTTCTATTTTAAATAAATGGCCAGCTGGACAATACTATGCAGTTATTATATTGGAAAATACATTTTTGTAATATAAGAAACATGCCAATTATAATACACATATTCTCTCGAGTCACTAACATTCCTTTAACTCCCAGTGATAAACTTTAAGCAATCACCCACCTATGTACACAACCATGTAACCTTGAAACACTGCAGAGGTAAATAAAAACCCAGCACTGTAGTCCTTTGGGTGACATGTTTAACTGCTTAGCATGCTTGTATCAAACACAGAGCCTACAAAGCTTTATCCACATGCCTTTGCAATTGCATTTTTCTTCTTTTAGTAGCTGAACTCACTCAACATAGAAACTTACTACCAGTTAAAACCAGGATCTGCTCTGCAATTTACCACATCCAATAATCATCCCAACTTTGATGTTTCGTTCCAATATTTTGCATGTGATGTATAGTGATACTTAACCATGGATGTATTTAGGCATATATGACTGGGGTTAAATTGCTAAAATGAAAATATTTTGCATCTGTCTAGAATTTCTTCTCTGTTGCCAGAGCAATAGCTTAATTTCCCTAACTAAAACAAAGGCTTCCCTAAATTGTTTATTTTCAAAGTCAACTCAATTTAAAAATATTTATATGAACAAAATACAGTTATCACTTTTGATTAGAAAACACTTCTTCCTGTCTATATAGAATAGATTCCATCTCTGTTATTAGTTGAGCTTGCATACTGGTTTTATCCCAACATTTTAATTGCCAGAGTTTAAAACCTAAATACAGTTATAATGCTGGTGGACAAGAGGCTGGACATGAGCTGGAAATCTGCACTTGTAGCCCAAAATTCTAGCTGTATCCTGGGCTGCATCCAAAGAAGCCTGGGCAGCAGGGTGAGGGAGGGGATTCTGCCCCTCCACTCCACTCTGGTGAGACCCCACCCGCAGTGCTACACCCAGCTCTGAGGTTCCCAACTCAGGAAGGACATGGACCTGTTGGAGCAAGTCCAGAGGAGGCCATCAAGTCGATCAGAGGGATGGAACACCTCTCCTAAGAGTAAAGGCTGAGGGAGTTGGGATTGTTCAGCCTGGAAAGGAGAAGGCTTTGGGGTGACCTAATTACAGCCTTCCAGTACCTGAAGGGAGCCTACAAGAAAGACAGAGAGGGACTTTTTCCAAGACCATGTAGTGATAGGATGAGGGGGAGTGGATGCAGGCTAAAAGAAAGTAGGTTTAGATTAGATATTAGGAGGAAGTTTTTCACTTGGAGAGTGGTAAGGTACTGGAACAAGTTGCCCAGAGAAGATGTCCCATCCTGGGGAATTCAAAGCCAGGTTGGATGGGGCTCTGAGCAACCTGCTCTAGTGAAAAGTGTTTCTGCGTGTGGCACGGTGTTGGCAACTTTAAGGTTGCCTTCCAGCACAAACCCTTCTATGATTCTGTGATTATTAAGCTAGGATTTTTTGATGTCTCACCTAGAAATGCATTACCTGATCTTGGTACTCTTTAAAATGGAGCTTATATGGATATTGAAGAAAGCTGAACTAAGCTAAATTCCCTCAAGTTAGATTATTTCTGAAAAGCATTAACTTAAAGAGCTGGGAACTCAATTCACAAGCATTGAGACTACCTGAAATTATTGGAGTTCTTAAAACAGTGGTAGAGGAGAGATGCCTAATGATGGTCTCTCTTATTTCTTTTTTACAGCTGAGTAGTAAGGAGTTCTGTCTAGCATTCAGTAAAAAAAAAGAAAAAAAACCCCACAGAACAACAAAACCACTATACCAATAAAAGCAAACTGAGATTAATTGAACTCTACTGAAGTATTTTGTACTTCTAGCAGCAGCAGTTGGAAGAAGCAGAGGAAGCAGTGCTAAACATTTCTTACTTCAAATGCACTTCTATACCCTGAGGACACCCCTGAGGAAGCTTTATATGACTTCACCATGAAAATTTCTTCATATGAAAGTGGACTCCTCAGAACATAACACATATTGACTGTATGAGCACTAACTGGAAATTTTACATTCACAGTCCTCTAGGAGAGAGAGGAATTTGCTATCAGAAGACAGGAAAGTTATTTTACCAAACCCAGTGTGTAGAAAGCAATTGTATCAGAACCCTTCTGGCTTTGGGGTCCTTTTATTAATTGAAGACTACAGCAAGATTGACACTTTCATCATTATTTGATATAAAACTTATAAATGGAAATACTCTGCCTTGTTCACTTGACAGTGGGTTCCATGACAATCATTGAAAATATAATCAAATCCCTTGCACTGTTTTATGTTTCATGTGTTTGACAGAATACAACTCTTGAGGAATTAGGTCCTGAGTCTCCTATTTTAAAGGTTTTTCAGAAGTTAGTCATAAATATGACCTAGTAGATTAAACCCCATTCTAAATGCATATTTAAATAGCAGTATTTTCAATAACCTCTGAATAGGCATTATCAAAATTGTAAAGTTTGTGGTAAATTCCTTCAGAATGTAAAAGCATTTCTTTGTTTCCCCAGGATAAAATGCAAGGCACCACTCTGGCAAAATCACAACATGGTTCAACTGAAGTGACTGAAATCACTTGCACGATTGTCAAAGGTAAGTTTTAAAAATACATGTGGTACATTTTGTTTTTGATTTAATATTAAAAATCTGATATGATTTCCAGGTTGAAAAAGTCAAAGCATATGTGTCAGACTTTGGCAGCTCACATGAAGAAATATTTTGCAATTGATTATTTTACAAGTGACCCCCTCCATTATTCACTCATTTATATGGGAAAGATCAAAAACAGTAACATTTAGAACTCCACATCTACACAGTAGTTTTGTTAAAATGTTTAACAAGAATAAGCACATAACAATGTGTATGGCAAAGACTGATACAGCAATGGGTAACTGCTCATGTCAAAGTATTGTCAGTGTCTTGAAAGAAACTATTAAGTTTTAAATGGGCAATTTTACTCTTTTTATTTTTTAATCTAAATATATACATTTCAGCAGACGTTTTTGGTCCTTCAGTACTAGTCTCCTCTATAAGGTGACAGCTACATACACATATACACACAGAGAGAGATATACACACAAGAGACCATAATAAGTGTTTTCTAGCTCATCAATTATCTTGGATAATGAGTTTTATTCCTTTTGTATTCATCTCATTTCATATGTTAAACATATTAATTTACTGAGAAATTCTAGTCTTGGCCTGTTAAGTTTCTAAAAACTGTCTGAAAATTGTGTTGGCATCAAGGCAGCCAAATTAACAGAAATTCTTAGTGAAGTAGGAACATTCACAAAAAACTGCACCTGATTTCAGATCTTTGTGGTTTATATTGATCACATCATGCTTGACCTCTGATGTAGAGATCTTTACAGAACGCAGAACACCACTGACCCAAAAAGAGACAATAGCAAGTTTGCCTGAAAAGTTCTGACAGTCAATGAAACCAAAAAGGAGATGTATGAATATATATATGAAATAATGAATTTCAGTTTCAGACAGGCATTTTTTCTTGTTAATAATCCTAAGCACTCTAGTTGCATGGCATTTTGCAAAGCTCACAAAAAAATTACCTGCTCCAGTGTAGTTGGGCATAACAAAAACAATTATGTGTCTACAATTCATTATTTATTTTTTTCAATTTTTTCCCCTGTTAAATGTAAACTACCATAAATAAAGTAAGTTCTGGGTTTGTCTGTGCTGGCATATCGAGTTACAGCCTCTGTGAGAGCCTCAAGCCTAGCAGGAGCTTGAATGAAAATTAGACTCTGTGTACCAGAGTTGTAGAACTAACTGTAACATGGGAGCTCACATTCTACAACAGTTTTTTGTCCTAAAGCAAATATATTTACTGTCAACCAAAAGTGATTTTTTTGGTCTTTATGGCCAAATCAAGCATGATCTAATGGAGGAAGAAGAAATCTAGATAGTTAATCTCAGGTAATGCTCCATGTACGTGCTAAAGTAGGAAGTGCTGATGTAGAGGCTAATACCTCGCTAAGCTTTCATCCCCCCGGTAAATCTAGTTCCACTCTTAAAGCCAGCACAGGGCTCTTTAAACTTATCTATGCTTCTTTGTATGCCTATGAATCACTATTTTAAACCAGTTTAATGATATATAATGCACTTACTCATGATTTTAAAACCCTTGGGACTTAGGCATCTGCAGCTGTCTAGAGGATAATGAGGTATGACTTGGGTCAGACGGAGACAGTGTAAGTCCATTACAGTAAAAGGTACGAAGTGAAGTGAAAAAAAAGTGAATTTAAAGACAGAGTGCTTGACCCACAGGAAGGAGGCTGCCATTGCTACATTGTGGAGTGGAACTATCAAAGGCAGAGTAGAAAAATAGTTGGGGGTGAAGAGAACAAACGGGGCACAGAGGAAAGAAGGTTGAGCAGAGCAAAGGTGCTTTAACAGAAATTAGATGCACTGAGGAGCAGCACCTGACTTTAAAGATGAGAATGAAGGTTCACATTTCACATATAAGAACAAAGGTAAAGTCAGTGAAGAATTTCCAGGGGGGCAGTGACACACTAGAAAGAGGAGTGGAAGATTTTATAAGAGGGGAAGGCTAGAGGGGAGAAGGTTAGTTACATCATCTGTGGAAACCCTAGGCCAGGATTACAGTCCTTTCCAACACTTGTCAAATCTGAAGATCTTCATCTAGGCAAGAGAATTTCACTATTTAAAGAGAAGGATGTAATGCTGAATTTTAGACATAGGGCCTTTCACAACCACATATGTTCAGACAATGCAGGAAAGAAGTCTTAGCCTACCAGCAGAAAGAAGGAATTGTAAACTGTCAAGAAATGGAGGACATGGAGGTGGAAGACAAAGGTGCCACTAACACAGATATTTATGTATTTACAGAAAAAAAGGTCCTTAACTGTACCATAAACCAAAATGAGTGGTCATGTCAGAACATCCTTTACAAGACAAAGAATCTTAGTATTTTCTCACAAAATTTTAAACATTCAACATACATCAAGAGGTCTCTGAATGCTTGTGCTCAAGAATGAAGACTTTTCATTGTAGACCAACATGAAGCAATTATCATTTGCAAGAAGACTCACCTTGCATGATTATTCACATGAATGGAACATGGAATGCTCCCAAGCACTCCCAATGGACTTGGTATGTCCATCGTTAAACAGAATTTGTTACCATTAATACAAGTATTCTCTGTGCAGAATAGGGTAACACCACTGTAGAAATTGTGATGTTAATACCAAGTCATCCAATTGTCAGATAATACAAAAGTGATATTTATATAACACTTTCCAATTTAGTTTGAAGTGGAAGTTATGCAAGCACGGTTTCATGTTTGTGGATGCCTTATGCACCCACTTACAGTCTTCTTTGAAAGAAACTGTTTGGTTGTAAAGTGTATGTTTTAGTGCATTTCACTGTGTTCCTGAAGGGTTGTTTGGAGCACTGAAAGGATTCTAGTAACTGGCAATCTTTGAAGAATGGGGACTCTTGACAATGAGTCAAGAGTGAAAGACACATAGCTGATCTCCTGAGACAACCATAAAATAAATCAAAACATTATCACTGTCCCTGCCGTCCTGTACATGCACCATGGAACTGTTAAAAACTTTGTTCAATGCAGTTAAGCAGGCTCATATAAAGGCATATTATTGATAAAAGGAAAAGTATGCATTTCTAAAGGAAGGACATCTCCATAAGCTGAATACTAATCTTGCCACATGAAAAAAAAATCTCTTTTACAATTGGTAACATTCCTGTAGTTGTAAACAGAAATATGTTCTGCTAATCATTCATTCAGGGGCCCCATTTGAAAATACTCTTCTATACATTTAGACCTTTTTTTTTTTTTTCACAGCTCATGTTTATAACTCCACATCACATCTCCAATTCTTAATACAGTCATTTATATGCAGTGAAAATCTGGAAGTGGCTGATAGCCACTAAACAGAATCTCATTTGGGACTAACAGCTTTGGGTGATGGCATCTAAGGCAGTGGGCCAGAAGGAAAAAAAAGGATGGGGGAGAAGGGGGGGATGTGTTGAACATGACCATTCATCTCATATAAAAGGCAATCGATTGCCATGCAACTCAATAGAACTGCTGATTTGGAATTCATTCAGATACAGAGAACTGAACAGAATCCTTGAATGAGTAAACAATTTGCTTTTGTTAAAGACACATGAGTTCTCTCATCATCTGACATAAAAAAACAATACACAGTAAATATTCTGAGTTCAGGTTAATTAAAAAAGAAACTTATTTTTTTAGAAAATACTCTAAAAAAAGTATAATTTAATATTGAACTGAAAAGTGCACTCAACCAGTGTTAGAGATGTTCAAAAGTTTATGAATAATTCCTTTTACAGATGGTTGACTCTAAAATTTAAGGGCAGATACAGATACCTGTAAGAAAACAAAAGATAATAGCAACAGGTGGACTGATTTTTTTTTTTTAATTATGCATATTTGATAACTATATGGATCTATGTTTATGGTCCAGTAAGTAATGATAGTCAAGGGAAATGGGTTTGCATTCTTACAATGAGAATAACCCAACTAAAGTGCAACTTGCTCTAACTAAAATTCATCTGAACAGGCAAGGGAGGTTTAAATTGCTTTTTCAAGATAACCAGATAGAAACAACCTAAAGACCATTTTGACAAAATCATACAGAAAACAATAAAATATGTGTTAAAGGAATGAAAGAAAACCATGTTCTGAGACAAAATCAAGTCACTTCTTTTTTGCAAGGCATTGTTTACTTAAAGTCAATTTCCTATTTATGGATAAAATGTTGTTCAAGAAAGGAACCAAGTATATGATTTATCCAAACAATCATAACCTGTAACCTAATAAACTCATGTGGTTTTACATCTTGTGTTAAATGGTAGCATCTCACTCAATGTTACTTGGCTGCAAACTTAAACATCATCATTTCCACTTCTGAGCACTGAAAAACTGTCACCTTTTGAGAGCATGAGCAGGTGAACTGGAGCTGAAATTTTGATTCTTAAGTATTCTCAGAAAGAACTAAACACTCCCTCCTCGTTTTGTGCTAAATCAGTGGAAACAAAGACCACAGCTAAGCCTCTTGTGTGAAAAATAAAGAGAAGTCAAGAAGTTAAGAATGTTATGCTGAAGAAACTAAAACAAATTGCTAGAAAAATTACACCCTGTCTATAATAGGTAGCATGCTAATATTCATATCAAATTTTGGGGTTTGAGTAAATTTTCTTTTGTAAACATTACCTCCATGATTTTCTAATATGGAGAATTTGTCTCTGAACTGTGAATTTTGGAACTAAAATTGCAACAACTTTTGATGATGCGTAGAGCTCTGGTTCTGGATTATTGTAAATAATTCTCTGGGAAAAAACCCACCAACATTGACAATGATTCTATAGAAGTGTTTCATCAATAAATATATGTTTAATAGAAGAAGAAATATGACAAAAGGCCTTGTTGAACTGTGGTTGCTGAAAGCTAATAACACTTTACTCTTAATTGCTATCTCAGTTTTGCTCAGCATCAGTAGAGATTAAAACATCCAAAGATTTCTTTACTGGGCCTTAAAGACCAATGTTCCTACCACAGGTGTCCACATGAGTCAGGATGTCTGTAGATTAGTCTTGGCTTGCCTAAAGGTTTCTTTTGGCTTTGCTTAGCTTAGTACAATTGTGCAGTGTCACACATACTGTTAAAAGCCCTTTGTATGCAAGAGAGAGCTACAACAGGTAGAACAAGCACTCCATGCCAGTTTAGCTATGCATGACCCTACCAAAAACTGCATTATAGAGGAATAAGGGCTAAGTTTTTCTCCAAAATATTGGAGAATATCCTTCTAATATTTAATTTCTTTCTATAGTTTCTGTCAGACATACTTTAATTAATACCACGTTTAGATGTGGATGTCTCTTATCTTCTATTGTTCTGAGAATTCTAGTCATAAGTTCAAATCAACCACATGCTGAATAATTAATTGTTCTTACTTATGATTATAAGTGAGGGGAAAAAATATGATTGCTCATAAAAGGATACAATTTCCCTTTGGCACAAAACAGTCTTTCAAAAAATGGGTATGTACATTTCTGATTTACATAATCAAATAATGACAGCACAATAATATGATGGTTTGATGGAATTAAAAAAAACAAAATGGATTTTATCTTACTGATAAGAAGAAATGTAAATTATAATGCAACATTTAAATTAATTCAAAATTTACAGAGTTATTTCAGTCTTTAGTTTTGACAGATGCTCACAAAAACATATAGTCTTTGATTGGTCTGCTACATGCAAGGTTTCAAGCAAATCCTGAAGCAGAATCAAATGCAGGCATTTGAAAGGCCATCTTTGAATGCATCATTCCTGAAGAGTAAATCTTAGCCAAGTCTTCAATAACTGAAAAATCTGTGAACTATATCTCTAGATAAATCGGTTTGTTATTATCCTAGGATGGGCTAGATTTGCTCTACACATGTAACCTATTTGTGCTATATGTTTTTGACTGTGGTCTTCTATCTAGAAATTAATATTTAGGACTAGTCCAATTGTTGTGCCTCACATCTCAAGAATCTGGGCTACCAGCTGTTGAAAATAATTTTAATTGAATATTTTTAACTTCATTAACCTATAGAAATCCTATGACTAATATGTTTATCTTTTATTTGCAGTTTATTTTTGTTTTGCACAGTTGCGTAACCTGATAAACTCATATGGTTTTACATCTTGTGTTAAATGGTAGCATCTCACTCAATGTTACTTGGCTGCAAACTTAAACATCATCATTTCCACTTCTGAGCACTGAAAAACTGTCACCTTTTGAGAGCATGAGTAGGTACCCTCAGAAAGAAATAAACACTTCCTCCTCCTTTTGAGCCAAATCAAGTCTACAAAACCAAAAACTAGACAATTCCATTTACCAAGTAAAATATTTCTACATCTAATGTCAACCGAAGGAATTCCTAAACTAGATTTGAAGATACAGGATGCTCTTACTAATTTTTCCAAGGCTCAGACTTCAGCTGAGGAGCCCTTGAGAGTAAAGGATTAAGAGCCTGCATCTTTTTACATACTGGGGAGAAAGGCTGAGAAATTTCTTTCAACAAAGCACTGATATGGTTTGTGTAAGCTCTTGCTATACTAAGTCCCCCATTTTTCTGAAGGGCATCTAGTTATTAGTCATACTTGAAATATTCTTCCCAGTATTGACCTGCTGAACTGTTAGTTTCTTGGAGTGAGAAGGAGGGAAAGGGGGTGTATTTTCTGAAAGTCTGTTTACATAATATTAGAAAAGTGAAGAAGCAAAGAAAGGATTTGTCTGCTCTCCAGCTGACCTTGAAGTCTGTAGGGCAAACCACAAAAGTTATGTAACAATTAAAACAGACAAGAGGAAAGGAGGCAAATCCTCTAGAATCCCCAAATATAGAAATGCTATGTATGATTAAGCCACTATTGTTTTCAATCTGCCTAGTGCATTTTGTGAGACCAATCTTTCTTTAATTACATTGGTTAAAAAAATTCTTCATCATTACTTTATAAAACAATACAATTCTATATGAAATACAATATACCTATACAAAAATATAATGTACAAATATAATATAATATAAAATAATTTTACACACAGTTGTTGGAAATTGAATGACAATAAAACTAATTTCTGAAATTTTAGCTTTCACAAATTGTGTAAAAGTCTGTGCTTGATATCAAGTTTAAGAAAATAATCCTGTCTTACAATCACATTTGATTTCTAATGTGTAATGTTAATCTAATTTTAAAATAAACAGTAATGAAAAATAGACAGTAGGATATTAAAATCTTCATCATATTGTAGCATCTTAAAGTTATTTGAGTATTATACTGAGATCATTTGATAAAAATGCTGATCTGGCACAGGATATAAATGGTGATCTGAAGAGACTATCACTATATTGTAGCAATTAAGAGAGAGCAGAAGCAGCTCCCATACATTTTATCCAACAAATTAACTATTAAAAAGAAAAAGTCCAATGCTTTTGATGTTTTAGAATTCCAAAATGCATTACTCTCCGCGTTAATCCAAGCTGAGCAGGCCGAGGCAGATATTAGGAGGGAACTTTCATAGAAGTGGTCTAAGACAACAGTGGCTCCTTTCGTAGTAGCCTATACACATTCCTCCTCCCTTCCTAAAAAGGCAACTCAAGAAAGCAACCTTAACAGAACCCTGGGTTTTATCATTAATTTAGACCTCATATGGGAATAACTGTACTGGGTGCAGACCTTTAAAGGGAGAATAAGATGAGCTCAGGATTGACAAAATGAGCCTAAGTTTAAAGATGTAAGAGTGGCTGTTGGCATAAGATAAAAAAGCAGGTAGTTGATGGATAGGAAGACACTTCCCTGAATGTAAAATGTTCCATGAATTACCTAGGACATTTGAAATACTAAATTTTAAAGGAGAAAAAGGAATAAGTAAAGCTAGGTGGCGACATGCTACAGCCGTAAAACAATATTTTCTGACTTACAACTTGAGAGTGCTTTACCTGTCAGGCATCACATCTCCAGTGACATGACCTTGACCTGTCAGTGTGGATACATTAAAATGCTCTGTGTGGCCTCTAACACTAATAATGATCACAGGGTACAGCATAAAGTATTCTTTAGAATGTTCTAAAGAACAAGGGTAAAAGAGAAAGAATGACATAAAATGCTTCACATCACAGTTATAGCCCTGAACTTTTTGTCTGACAGAAAGGTCAGAGAGGGTAAAGAAGACCGATATTCAAGAAATAAAGCTGTTTCTTGTTTTCTTCCACCAGTGTAAAGGGATTTACTATAAAAAAGAAACACTGTTGTCATAAAGAAAACAAACTAAGCACTCCACCTACTTTCTTAATACTCCGAGAGGAGTGAAACTTGAACATGCAAAATTGTAATGGCTGTGGTCAAAAGCAGAATGGAAGAAATTTAGTGAGATTGTTGTAAGCAAAATTAGGACATTCTGCATTCAATTTCAGCTGCACAGCTTTTGGCACATAGGATTTATATGATGTCTGTGACATAAATTCTTCTTTGACATAAAAAGAGACAGGAGAAAAAAAATTAAAAACCCACCAACTTACAACTCTCTTACAGGAAAAGGAATACCACTGTTAGTAAAGAAGAAAAGTAGGAATGCTTTTTAAAGCATTTCCATTAGGAAAGCATATTTCACTAGGCAGAATAATTAGCCTGGCATTTTGTAGATTGATAGCTTTGCACATGTTTTGCCCAAGACTGTCATACCTTCTTAGTACCACTTCAGCATAAGATACAGACCGATTTCTTAATTGATCCAACTTTCTGTCTATAGGAATCCCACAGAGAAAGGAATCACATGGTATGGAAAAAACCCATAGCATATGTCCTGTGAGCCCATTAGCAGATAGAGCCACTGTTGAAGGCACAGCTCGTTGTCACTCTGTGCAGAGTGCACACACTTGCAGACCAGACTCAGCACTCTACTCAATGTCCAAAATACCCGTGTTTCTGTCAGCAACTATCAGTGTAGGCTAATTGGGTGAGCCTCAGCCAGGGGCCCTTTAGAACTAGGAAACAGTTTTCAGCATAACACGCTCAGGAACGATGACAATTTAAGCCACTTTGGGAATATCTTGCATTTTTTCTGATCTGTTAATGGAAAAACAGAAGAAGAGAAACCACAGGAAGTTCAAATGTGTATTTTTATGTTTTCCTAATATAAAGCTTGAATTTTAAACTGAGTTCTATCAGAGGTACTACAAAACAATTTTACCCTCAAAAAGAAAAAAAAGGAAGATCCTTTTCTCCTTTGTCTCCCCCTCTAATATTAATATGGACTGTTATTCAGTAGTATTTCTCATTCCTTAAAAACATCATTGTATTTACTTTCCTCATAGGAATACTCAGTTTGGAGTTTCCAGGTGTCTCTTTTTTATGGTGGCGGAACAGGTCACTAAGGAGCACTTTATAGTACAGTCATCTATTGCAATATGGAGCGACACAGATTGCCCAGACAGGTGCAAAGGAGAGCCCTTTATTGCAAAAACCCAGTCTTTTCAAGCAGTTAGCTGGTTATCAGTTTACATAGCTTTAAGGCATAACAAACATAATCCAACCAAGCACCACACACCACGATGCGAGCATGCAACAGTCACGCAGCATGTTTTTCTGTCCCTAATTCAGCTGTGTCTCTTTCCCACAGTCCTTTTCTACTTAGCCCAAGTAAAAGGCCTGAGCCATGACTTTACAAAGCCTTCCCTTTGCAAGGTCTTCCCTTTACAAAGCTTTACTTATTGGTAACAGTCATCCACAGTGGGATCTATCAAGAAGGCTGGAGGAAGGCAGCTGACAAAATAAACAGCATCTCAGAGCAGCCAACTGCCTCCTTAGCCAGCATCATAACTTATATTACTTATTAAGATAAGTTATTCCAGGCTGCAAAGTCCATCTGTGTCTCAAGTTCAGACAGTACTCAGCTTTTGCATCCTAGGAGGAGGATCAGCACATCACAGATTGTGCTTTCCTGATCCCATTCTCTGTAACAGTGGCAGAAAAAAAAAGTTCTGGAAATTGATCAAGATTGTAGGCAGAGCAAGGCTGTTCTCTGTTCTTTCTCCAGCTTTCACGTTCTCCTGGCACTTAAAACTAAGTGACATTTCCTACATCCATCTGAATTTACTGACTTTTCCCACAGTCTTTTCTTCAGAAGCTCTTGAAAACCCATTTGTCCCTCTAGAGCCCCAGCTCTTTCAGCATCCCTTCACAAGACTCCACTTACAGTGTCTGCTGCTGGGTATTCTTGTGCTAACCATGTTTAAGTGGAAGCAAGGAAATAGAAAACATGCATCTGCAGCAACTACTGCTAAAGAAAAAAGTATCTACACCATAGCATTGCTTTATATTTCACAATCAAAGTAATCAGAGTGTATAAGAAAGGATGAGGCTCCTGCTGATATGGAATAGCAACTGCTTTCTCTGAAATCAAGCTGTAAGAGGTTCCCTTTACTTTCAAGGAGCTGGAAGATAGTGCACTCACTTTAGAATAATAACCTATTGTATCAACCAATATTCAAACCAATCTCTTCCATCTTCTAGTGGAACACAATACCTCAAGCTTTAAGATCAGAAAAGCGTTCAAAACAAGCATTCAAAACAAACTATTCCTTTTTTTTTTTTTTTGGTTAGGTATGAGTTTTGTGCAAAACATGCAAATTTATAAGGTTAGACAGAATATACACATGGAAAAAAATAAATATTTTTTTTAGCCCTGCAGAAGCTCAGCTGGAAGGCACAGCTCTATTCCTGCTCCAAAGATTGCTATGTCATTTTGTGAAGACTATTTCATATAAAATGTGGAAACAACTTTCAGAGGGGGAACTGGAATTCAGGTTTCTCCCACCAAGCCTGAACTACTCAAACCCCAGGTTACATTGCTAATCGTCCTTCTCTGATTTATGAATCTTATCTTTTTTATCTACTGACAAGGGTTCAGCAGTATTTTGCCTACGTCCTCCCATCCACCACGCATGATGGCCGTGTATCTGTCTCAAATTCCTATCTCAGTCTGTGTGCTGGAAAAATTAGATACTGCATTGCTCAAATGCAGGATCCTAAATATTTGTCTGGATCTAGCTTCAAGGGAATGTCCTTAGATAATAAACATACTCACAGCAAATAGAAAACTGAAGGTTTGAGTTTTACACAAGCTCCAAAACACTACACATTGTTCATTGTCAGCTTGCTAATAAGGAAGGGGTTTTATAAATTTGAAGCTGAAATAGGAACTAAAAAAGATTTACCTTTTAGAACGTGCTTTGTTTTCCAAAATTGCATTGAACCCTCAGATGCACTGAAATAATATTGTGTACTACAACATCATTCCTTGCTGGGAATTTCAGCACAGGGGATGTTCTTCAGTGCAATGCTGCTCTTTGATATATCTGAGCAGTCATGTCCTCATCATATCCTATTCCAGTGCTTCCACAATAGATGACTTCAATCCCAAGTGTACATTCACTGTGTTATGGCACAAAGAAGAAAATTGCAACCTGCAGCTATGCTGACAAGCAACTAACTGAGGAGATATACTAACTAAGCATAGAAGGAGAGGAATAAATGCATGGTAAATTGTCTTGAGACTCTGATAATTTCTGTTTATTTTATTAACATCAGTTAGAAGGAGAATTTCAGACTGACCATTTCTGAAAAGAGAATGAAGAGATAAAACCCAAAAGCTATCTTTCAAATTAAGTGCTGCAGAGTACCTTGGAAAGTTAGTTATTTCCAAGAAGTATAAAATTGCGCATAAAATAAGTAGTCTGGTAGTCTCAGACAGTTATTAAAATAGGATTTTCCTAATGATATGAATATACACACATCTATGCAGCACTTCTTATAACGGCTTATTCAAAGGTTCCAATACTTTGCAGAATATGAATTCCCAACAAATAACCAACCACACAGCTACACCTCAGGCTACAAATGTTTCCTAAAAAACCAAAAACCTAACCCTTTTTCAAAATGCAGTTTCATGCTATCATTCAGGTACTGTGAAGTTTTCCAGTCTTCATATTTCATTTGGATATAGTAATGGCTGTTACTTTCGTTCATTGTTTTCCTCATCCACATGTAGGACCAAATGAAAAATTATGTGTTGAAAAAATTATCTGAGAGAAAAGTCATTAGGTGTAACTTAAATATGTATATATATTTATACTATGCATAGATGGCTAAATTACTTGGTGATAAATATGCTTAATTCACAACTCTAAAGTAAATATGAACTGAAGATGTGAAGATTAGACCAGTTGTTTTACTCTTCTCAGTTGTGAAGCAAGCCGGAACCACGAGGAAATAGTTTGAATCTTTGATTACCTTTACAAAACAAGTTTTCAATATAAAATTATATATTATCAAGTGAAAGCACAAAACAGCATAGAAGAGATACTTATTTCAGCGAACTTGGCTGCACCAAGAATCAATCCTCAGAAATGGATGGATATCCTGATTCCTGCAAGCCCATAAAACCTTCCCACTTGCAAGTTGAATACTATCTTTATTCTTCATTCTCTCTTATCAGCGCAAAACCCTAGGAAATGCCAGAAGAAACTTCATCAACAAACTATTGGATGAACATTGTGAAGATTAAAAGTTAATGAGAATTAGTCAATGAAAATTGCTATAGGGTAGACTAGCCTGCACTTTCCCAAAGTTATTCAGATGATCTGGCAAAATTCGATCAATTGCTTTGTGCGTATTGAAAGCTCTGGACCGAAACACAACTAGACAGAGCTTCAGTTATTTCTGTTGTGCTTGAAGAAAATTAGATGTTTTAAAATGCTGATGAGGCCCTAGAAGATGAGAGACTGCTAAAATTAGGAACTCAACACATTCTATGAAGATATTCTGAAACTTATGTAAAACTTTGTTTCTTAAGTAACAGCATACTAAAAACATCATCTACTCTGAATCAATGGCTGTATTTTTTCATTATTATTATTTTTACTTGAAATATTCAATTAGAGCTCAATGAAAAGAGATACTGGTTCCTATAAAATTTTTTAATTTTTTTTTTTTCTCCAGTTCTGAAGAGAATGGAGGAGAAAGCAGAATTTGAAAACTTTTCATTGAAAAGTAGAAAATCTCAGTTCAACATGTAAAAAATATCAGTTTGGTAATTTTTGACATAAATGAAAAAGATTAAATATTCCTAGTCTGAATATTTAGTACTGGCTTTTCTAAGATGCTTGTTCCCAGATGACTAAAAAGCAAATTTTAAAATTCTTGCTGCAATATCTCTTGGGTCCCTTTACTTTCTTTGTGCCCTATGGAGTTGTGAAATCCAAGAGGGGTTGCATCTTGTTCTGTTGCCATGTATATTAATCTTCAACAGTGGATGCCAGTGAGACGCAATTTCCACCATGGAATGCTGCTATTGTATAATAAGGGAATAATTCCAAGATCGAATAATTTCTCTGGGGCATAGAGGATCAAGAACCCATTCTGAGTATTACAGTTACCAAATGACTAAATCTTCTTATCTGGGTACTTTTATATGTCTGATTAGATTCTACTATAAAGTTCAACATGGATTTGCATATTTTCCTAAAAGGTGTTGGTAGGCAGATTTTTGGGACTGACAAATCTACATATTTTTATAAAAAAAACAGTCAAGAAAACTCCGATTTGTGGTTTTTTGTTCATATGACCTCAACATTAATACTGCATAGAAGACAATTTACAGTACACACATGCATACCCTTGAATAGAAGACTTCATTCTTTAGCACTCAATGCAGATTTTATTAGGATTTCAGGGAAAAAAAAAAAAAAGAATGAAATACTGCATCATTCAAACAAAACTAATCTGAATTACATTATTTTGTTTTTGCTGAAAACAAAATTTGGCCAAGACAAGAAGGCAGAATATGACATTAATGATATTCATATGAGTAGAATCAATGCATCATGTTGTCATAAAACTGGCATTTTCATTTCTCACTCCCACAGACATAAAATAGCAGCATCCAATATGCTGTCAAGGTACTGCATACCAGTGGTAAAATGCATTCAAACTTTCAGATGTGCAAAACAGATGACTGTTTCAGAGTGTCTTAGGAATGTCTAAAAGTAGACAGAAACACTTAAACTGTATTGGAAAAATTATGCTTGACGAAAAAACACACATCACAGAATGAGGGAATCTAGTAGGTTGAATCTAGTAGGTTGGAAAATTCCTTTGAGATCATCAAGTCTGACCTATGACCTAACATCACCTTGTCAACCAGATCATGGCACTAAGTGCTATATCCAATAATTTTTTAAAAACCTCCTGGTACAGTGACTCCACCACCTCCCTGGGCAGCCCATTCACCCTTTCTATAAAGAACTTCTTCCTAATGTCTGGACTAAACCTCCTCTGGTGCAGCTTAAGTCTGTATCCTCTTATCCTGTCACTTGTTGCCTGGAAGGAGCGACCAAACCTCACCTGGCTGCAACCTCCTTTCAGGCAGCTGTAGAGAATGATAAGATTCTCTCCCCTGAGCCTCCTCTTCTCTATGATAAACACCCCCAGCTCCCTCAGCTGCTCCTCACAGATCCTTGTGCTCCAGACCCTTCACGAGCTCCACTGCCCTTCTCTGGACACCCGTCAGCATCTCAACATCCTTCTTAAACTGGTGGGCCTGGAACTGGACACAGCAGTCAAGGTGTCGTCTCACGAGTGCTGAGTACCAGGGAAGAATCACTTCCCTGGTCCTGCTGGCCACACTATTCCTGATAAAGGCCAGGATGTCATTTGCCTTCTTGGCCACCTGGGCACACTGCTAGCTCATGTTGAATCTGCTGTCAGTCAGTACCCCCAGGTCCCTTTCTGTCTGGCCACTGTCCAGCCAGTCTGATCCCAGCCGGTAGTAGGTGGTGTTGTGGCCAAAGTGCAGGACCCAGCACGTGGCCTTGTTAAACCATATTGGCCAGGCTGGTTGTCCAGCCACCATCTCATCTTCTGGCACATAAGGACAGCCTGCTTGTGCCTTCAAGATTTCTTTCTTGAAGTATGCCCAGCCTTCCTGGTCCACTTTGTTTTTAAGGGCTGTTTCCCAAGGCTCTCTCTGAGTCAGCATCTTGAGTAGGCCAAAGTCTGCTTTCCAAAAGTCCAGTATAGAATTTTTCTTTATGCCCCTCCTTGTTTCAGTAAATATTGAGAACTCTATTATTTCATGATCACTGTATCCCAGATGGCCTCCAACCACATCTCCCATCAGCCCTTCTCTGTTCCTAAATAGAGAAGGTCTATTAGACCCTGGTGGGATCCCACACCAACTGCAACAAGCAGCTGTCCTCCGTACACTCCAAGAACCTCCTAGACTGCCTCTTCTCTGCTGTGTTGAGTTCCCAGAAGATATTTAGCAGGTTAGTCTCCTGCAAGAGGAAGGGCTGGCAATTTTGAAAAATCCTCCAGCTGCTTATAAAGTCATCCACCTCTTCATATTGGTTGAGCGGTGCATAAAAGATTCCCACCAGGATGTTGTCCTTGTTGACCTTTCCCCTGATTCTTACCCATAGGCACTCAAACTTATCATCATTAATATCAATTTCCATGGAGTCAACAGGCTCCCTAACATACAGAGCCACCCCTCCACCTCTTCTCTCTCTCCTCTCCACTCTTCTGGAGAGTATTTCACCATCTGTTGCAGCACTCTAGTCATCCCACCACGTTTTCATGATGGTGACTATGTCATAGCTTTTCTGCTGTACCATGGCTTCTTCCTGTTCATTGCTCGTGCTGTGTGCATTAGTGTACATGCACTTCAGCTGGGATGCTGATTTCACCCCTGACTCTGGCTTACCACCCTTGGGCTCATCTCTGGAGAGCCTGGTTTCATCCCCTTCCCCCTTCAAACCTAATTTAAAGCCCACTCAACCAGCCCTGCCAACTCATGGGCTAGAATCCTTTTGGCCTTGCTCAATAGATGGAGCCCACCTGACTCTAGCTGGCCTGGTGCCATAAAAATTGCTCCATGATCAAAAAAACCAAAATTGTGCTGATGGCAGCTGTCCTTATTGACAACATGTTTTTTTTTCCTGTTCCTTTCATTATTCATCCCTGCTACTGAAGGAAATGAGCAGAACACCACCTGTGCTCCTGCCCCATTAGCTAATTAACCTAGAGTCTTGAAGCCCTTTTTAATTACCCTGGTACCTTTCTAATCAACCTAATCCCTGCCAACCTGGACAACCAGCAGTGGTTAATAACCAGGAGGCTGAATTAGTTCAGGTGATATCCAGCACCTGGGCCCCAGAGAGGCAGCAGACATCCCTGTTGGATGGGGCCAGTTGACATACAGGAACCTTTGTTCCCCTCAGCAGAGAGTCACCTACTACTACCCTTCTTTTCTTCTTAATACATATTGGATATATTGTATATTGGTAAACAGTAGTAAGTGGGAAAGAAATCTGATTTTAGAGTTGCTGTCCCCAAGCTAAACTTGCAAATGAAGGAAACCAATATGCCTTATACAGCTGCTATATAATGTTTACTTATTTTGTTCTCTCTACTCATTTTCTCAAACATTGAACTATAATGTGGAAATCTTGATCTTTAAGAACCACTATACTGCAAAAATCAGAAACCTAACTAGCAAGTTTCAATAGGTCATAATTATTTTCCATTTATTAGCAAAAGCTGTTTGATTTTTTCACCGAAGCAGAAAAAATAGTGTTGACAAACTGAGTCCAACTAAACATGCAGAAAGGGGAAAACCATGGAAAAATAGCTAGTTCAGTTTTACTTTTTAGATATTCAGTTTGTACTTTGGACAGGAAACAGTGATTCATATCCATTGACATAATGAGTTCACAAAGAAAATAAAATTGGCAATAAAGTATCTAAAGATGCAAAAAATTATAAATGTCAATCAGCATCAACAAGTTTACCTAGTACTGATTTTTTATATAGATGAAAATCCACTTGTTAAAACTAAGCAATATAGCTTCCCTTTGTCTTCGACCTCAGTCAACAGATTCAGAACATACTAATGTAATTTATGGCATAAATGTGGCCAACTCCACAGTTTGTGTGATGCTACAATTACATCATCCATAACTATATCCTTCTGTTAGGACAAGTTCAAATTCCTTGTTCTTGACACACAATGACCCAAATTACTCAGCCTTAACCTATAATTTTGGCCTTGTCTTCTATGTGCTAAGGACATGAATTCAACACTGCATTAATTTTCTTCTACCATTTTATTTTCAGGCTTTCTTTCTAGCTGTCTCAGATGCATGGAATCTGAATTCCTACTTACAGGCCTTCTTCCTTCATCTTTCAGACTGCTTCTAAAACCTTTTTTCCAAAATCTTCCATTAAAGGAACTAATGCACTCAGCAATCAGAAACGCAGACATGTCTGACAGCTAATTGCATAATAATTTATAAAATTATAGTCACATTTCTATCTGTTTTTTTTTTTGTTGTTGTTGTTGTTCTTGTTTATTTTTTCCTCTTTTTGTGTCACATCTGAGTTTAAATTGTAACATCTTCATGATGGGGACCTTTCCATTAGCTGCTTCATCATTATTTTTCTCAAAAGCAAAATAATTTACATTTCCCTATGACACTCCAATATTTAGCCATTCAAAAGTGAGGAATAAATTAAGCAGAATGACAAGGTGTTAGAAGCTGGAAAGAGAAGTACTCAGTGGAGACTTAAGCATATCAGTCCTTAGAAAATATAATGGGGTGTAACTCTGTAACTCCCCTGAAAGCATTTTATTCATAACATGTATGTTTTCAACTAATAAAAAACAAAAATAATTCACTCTCATGAAAAACCCTAAAAACTAAAACTAAGAAGCATGCTATATGATGTCAACACCTGAACCAGGTGTGTGATTCTAGACAAATGTCTGAGATCGATGCACATTCAGCATTAAAAAAAATGAAACTATTTACCCCACCCTAAAATAGATGCCAGAGAAAAGCAAGATGAATCACAGTTTGAAGGATGACTGTATTTTGGATATTTAATACGAAATTTTCTTTTTTATTAAAATTGGCTTGGAGAGCCCATTTGATAACTATGGGAGTCAAACAGAGAATTGTGACTGTTTCAGGGTCAATGTCTAAATGGTTTACATCGAACCAAAAATACCAAAACCCAGCTACAGGGCAGTATTCATATTCTCATATGCATTTATGTCAGTTATCTTAAATCCTTGCCTATTTACAGTAGTATGTGATTTTTTTTTTCAAATAGAAAGGTTAATAGAATTTTTCAAACTATAAAAATTAAGTGTTAAGGTACTTATGTATCTTAAAGTGATGGGGAGCAGAATGTAGTCCCCGTAACCCTGGAGGGAATGGTCAGTGGCCTGTTACACCACTTAGACACACAAAAGTCCATGGGGCTGGATCAAATCCATGCAAGGGTACTAAGGTAAGTAGTGGTAGTGTTCAACAAGTCACATTCCCTCATTTCTTGGCTGTCCTGAACAACAGGAGAGGTCCCAGATGACTGGAAGTAAGCAGTCACAAAAAGTGCTCCATGCTCCATTGCTCCATAAGGAAGCTTTTAATAACTTTCATGTAGCACAAGGGCAGAAGAACCAACTAAAATACTTTGTCTGAATTTTTGAAAAAGATTTCATCCACATCACAACATTATTGCATGGAGTATATGGAGAAATTACTCATCTACACATTTAACATAACAAAATCACAAGGGCTTCCATACAACTGTATTTAAACTATTCCTGGAACTTTTTGTCCCCATGGTCTTTTGGGGGAATTTAGAAGGAATTTTGTTTTCTCTGGTCTGTTTATTTCATGCCACAAAATTTTATACAATTTTGAAATTCAGGATTTCTTTGTTCCTCCTATCTATAAGAATAGTAAACCCCACAATTTTGTCCATTTTGCAACTATATTCAATTTCTAAAAAAAAAAAAAACCTCCCTTTAATCAATGTAGTATCTAAGGTAGTATACCATATATAAATTAATGAGTTGATTATTCAACTTATTTATTCTTTTGACTTAGTTGCTTACTTGGTGCATTTATAATTGAGGAGCTTTTTTAAGAAATACTTTATGGATAAAAATAAAACTGTTTAGGTATTTTCCTAAGTACATAAGTATTTGACAGTATTCTTAGATGGATAGTCATGATAGTAAAATTCTAGATAAATTTGTTTTACAAAATCCTATTCTATCTTCTACAAATTGAGCATAAGAACTATTTCTGAGACAAATTAAGGAAATTTTGCAATATTTATCTTCCTCTTATTTAAATGACTTCAGATGTTCAGTGTTCAGAATTTACTGCTAGTTACCTGTATGCAATACAATCATGTAACCACCTGTTTTCAAATGTGCAATAAGCATCAAAATATGCATTTGATTTACTCACATTTTTAATGAAAGTAAAAACTATAAAACCTGCCCTCTCCAAGGCAAGGAAACATGTTTTTGTTATTCCTTGAACCCCTGGCTATTATTCCCTGATTTTGGAGAGATGAAGCATAATTTATAGACATGAATGTGATACAGCCATTTTTTGTTTTATTTTTAATACCTGAAGGAGTAAGTGAAAATTGCATGCTACACAGTGTTTATGTTTTGTGAAAACCTGTGGCACATGGATTTCATATGTGAACATCTCAATTCTATCTTTTCAGAAGTACTTCCTCTGAAACCAGTGATAAAACACATGCCAGCTGCTGTAGTAGACACCACAGAGAAATGGCTTTGGTAACACTGACAATTAATTTGTGGCTGGCTTTGCTTCAATGAAGAGATGAAAACAAATCTGTAGCTTTTATGATCTGAAATGGAAAGTCCTCCTGACTGGAATTTATACTGGAAGAAATGCTAGGTATTCACCAGAGACAGCAGTGATCAAGAAGTATATTCCACCTTCTGCAGCAGGCAACCCTAGGAGATGCCATCATGAGGGCAGAGACTTGTATGGATGAGAAACTCTTGGATTCCACAAGGGAATTTTTTTTTTGTCTAGGGATCTTGAATAATTTTAAAACTTAAAACCCAAGCACAATCAGTATATTTTGGCTTAAATATATTGCAGATGTAGAATTCTTCCAATTCTTCTGAAAGTTAAAATGGCAAAATAAAGATGTTTGTACCAGACTCTTACATATGTACCACCAAAACATACCCTTTAAGCTCCTGCTAGGTATGCTATTATTGCTGTAAATACCAGGATAACTCCCGTTAACTCACAATAAATTCTACCACCCAAGTCACCTTCTGAACTTCTTTAATTTTTTGTTAAATTCAAAAGTATAAAAAGGTGAACTCCAACAGGATATTCTTTTCTTCTAGTTTATTTGTTCCCACTGCTACGATTCACCTTGAAACCTACTGGTAAATTTATAACATCATGTACTGTGACCTGACTGCCCTCTCCTTTCTGGCTCTTGTGTGTTCCAGTGGAGTGATTTTCATTTCACTGTATTACAATTAAGGTTATCTACATTCTGATTTAAAACATTTAGTTTCCCATGTCAAGATTTTGCTCCAATTGACCTTGACTTGTTTGTCCTATTTATTTCTTTGGTCTGTGTTTTTGGAACAAAAACTGTAAAAATATCTGTGATAGCTTTTTTTAGCTTGTTTGGTGAGTGAGTGCTACTCACAGCTTCCTTCCTATATTACTTCCTTCCTTTCCTTTCCTCCCTTCCCTCCTTCCCTCTATTTCTTCTTCCCCTCTTCTCTTCATCCCTCCTTCCCGAAACCTGTGGGCTCTTCAACCATACAAAAAAGAATGACAGAAAACTGGCAGTTGCCCTACATTTCTCAAGTTCCTTTAGTGCCACCTAAAAACTGGTATGATTTAAGAATGCAAAAAATTATGAAATCCACAGACTAAATTTAAAAACTTGTCTTTACAAGGTACCTATCAAGAATAAACCCAGTTGACAAATATTATATTACCAATGTACCAATAGTAGTAAGATATATGCAGTCACTTTAAAAACTCATTTCTTTTTTTTTTTTTTTGTATTTCCAAATAAAGAAGTTTGTTCTGCCTATATGAAGCAAAGCATTACAGAAGAAGGCTTGTCTTCTCCTTATCTTTTCTATTCTCTATTATTTTCAGTTCTTATGAATGTCCATTTTAAAATTTCTGGGTATGACAGATGCCTCAACCCCTACAGCAGAATTTTACATTGTTTAGGTAACTGTCTGAAGTCAATGACAGTAAATCCAAATCATGTTTCATTTTCAAAATGTTTTCTCATCCCCACTATTGCTTCTTTCTTCCAGCTTGTACCCTTCAGCACACTGATCACTGTTTTAGGAAAGTGCTATAATTTTGTACATTGTACTTTTGGAAATCACGTTAATCAGCACTTGGCCCAAGAATAACTGAGTCAGATGGGGAGAGGAAAGAAAAGACTTGAAAATTACATGCTGGGTGGCTATTTATGTGATACTTAAAAAATTCAGATGGGCTATATATTGCTATATTTTTCTCAAGTTTATATGAATTATCAGTCTTATATTACTTTGAAGTAAATGGCATTAGTTTAGTAAAAAATTTAACTGGGTCCTTAAGGAAAACATTGTTCTTCCTTTCTGTATACAGTACACTAATCATGATTTTCAGTTTTAAAATATTTTTACTGCCTATTAGGGAATTCTTCTTGAATTTCTACTATAAAATTTAATTTTCATCACACTGTTATAAAAAGAATCAAAATAACTGTAAAATTAATTCAGATTAATAAAGGAACCAGAAACAAAGAAATAAAAATACTTTAAGGCTGATGAATATCTTAATTTGGACTAGATGATCATTCCAGGTCCCTTCCAACTGGAACTATTGTATCCTAAAATTAATATATATAATCTAACATCAATAGAAACAATACACAGTGTAACGGGGACAAGGTATTTTGTCTATTCCAATTTAAAGGAAACAGAGGCTGTTGAAGTATCTTTGTTTTAAATAAATTTTTCATATTGTTGCCATAACACTTACAGCTTTAAGGTGCATATCTGGTGCTAATCCTATGAATAATGTTCGGGGGTTATTTTCAGGTCAAAACAATTCCATTATAGAAGCTAAATGCTTGTTCTTGAAATAGTCATCGTCAACCTTTCTTAACCTTACTTTACTTTAATGCTTCTCCTCACTGGGAGGTCAGTGCAAATTCTTGCAAAAGCCTACTTCACACAAGTGTTGGGATCTTAACTTGAAAGAAGTCCTGCAGCACCATACGTGCTGGAGCAATTCCACAGAATGTGCATGTGCTTCACAGAGGAACCTGCAGAGTTTGCCCAATTTGGTGCTCTACATCTTCCTCATGAGGGTTAGCAGAGGAGCAGACACTCATCTCTTCACTATTGTGATCAGTGACAAGACCTGAGGGATGGCCTGAGATTGTCCCAGGGGAGGTTTAGGTTGGATATTAGAAAAAGGTTCTTCATCCAGAGGGTGTTTGAGCACTGGAACAGCTCACCAGGGAAGTAGTCACAGCACCCAGGCTGACAGAGCTCAGGAAGCATTTGGACAATGGTATCAGGCACATGGTGTGACTCTTGAGATGGTCCTGTGCAGGGATAGGAGTTGGATTCAATGATCCTTGTGGGTCCTTTCCAGCTCAAGATATTCTATGATTCTGATTTTTCCTAAGGCGGCAGACTCACTGCCATCCCATTCAAACATGTCTGCTTACAGTTTCAAGACCCACCCTCACATGTTGGTAATTCATCTTTTCTGTTTCAGTAACTTCAGCTGTTTTTTCAGCTTCTTTTTCTAAGGAGAGGTGTGGGTTGAAAAGGAAATTTCAAACTCAGGCTACCCATGAGGGCAAATAATTCTTCATTTTATCAGCAGTAATCAGACATTTGGTGTGTCTGCAAGGATGGTTTAGTGCTGCCTTTGTGGCTGCTGTTGAAACTACAGTAAAGGACAGGTGATGTAAAAACCATAAAAATGATAAGATAATTCTATAAGGTAACATAAAAAACCAAGATGCAAGGTTTTCACAGAAACCAGAGTTTGGATGGGAAAAAATGACAGCCATAGAAATTGCCCTCATCAAAGAGTCAAAATAGCATTCAGCTTGAAGCACATCTTTAAAGGTATTCAGGAAAAGAATGTTTCTTTGAAAACAGAGAAAAGTCACACTGGAAAATGAGAGAGGAAAGAAATAAAAGAGCTTCACTAAACTAAGTCTCTTATGAAGGTGAAATATTCTGGGATTTCTCTGCAGATACAATTTTCTTGAGTTTAATGCTACTTCCACCACAGTAACAAAGGACATAGCAATATGCTTCAGCTAAAATTATTTGGAAAAGTGAATTCCTAAATTCAATTTTACGTTGGTGCAAAAGTATAGAGATAAATAATAAATATAAATATATGCATATAGACACATATATTTTTATGCATACATATATGCAGAGTAAAAAGCATTTGAAATTTTGTCATAAACATTCTGTAGCACAACCACAAAGATTAACAACCAAAGTTAATTTCTAACAGTCTGCAGTATTTCAGATGAACAGAGCATAAAAAAATTTGGACCAGGAGTTGCCTGTTTTTTCTGACTTTTCTCATCAAAATAAAATATCGTAGTCCTTTTTTACTAAAAAACTAAAGAGATTTCCAAATTTTATTCTGTGTAATGCACTAACAACAGAATTGCTTTCTAAATTATAGTCACACAACAAAATGCTCTGAAGTCAAAGTACTTTTCAAGTGTCAGCAACAGCATAATTTGAAGTTAATGTAGATGTCCAGACATAATTCACTGACTAAATTTAACTTACAAGACCTTTAGGAACTACAATTCACGAGAAGAATTAAATTTGACTCTGATAGCTGGGCTGACATTGCAGGATATTATTTAAAGTAATTTTATATTTTACTTGTTATAGTATCCTTTAGCTACATGACCAGTTCTGAAACAAGATATACAGACTTTTTTAAAGCACAGTGATATTCTAAACATTGAAACAGTATAGAAGACCAAAATTCTAACAAATATTTATTAATGCCTAACCTAAAAATACACCTCAATGTACTTATGGTGAATGCATTAATATGCGTATATGAGTATTAATAATAAATGGGAAAGCTGAGGAAGAGTTATTGGAAACTGTCATTTGTCATATTGGAATAAGTACACCTTTTCTTTATGTCCTTACAAATTTGCTAATATAGAATAGAAATAGGCTACCAAACTGTCAAAATGGTATTACATTCTAGGTTTAATAAGAACAGATGTAATTCTCATTTTCAGTGATGGTTGAATAGTTTGGCAATTACCTTTGTAAAACACATTCCTTTGTAAGTGATAATTAGCTTAGTGTCAGTAAAACTTAACCTGTTAGGAAATGTTGGAATGACTAATTACCAGATACCACTCCAACAGATAAATATTAAGATTTATTTTCCTTTAATTGAGATTGCTGTGTTACTTTTTTGAGTTTAACTTAAAGGATGCAAGGATATGTCCCTTTTTTTGCAGACTTATTATGTGTTGATTGCTTTATAAAACAAAATAAATCTTTTGGGGACTTATACTCTTCTTCCCTGTATCTTCTGTTAAAAATACCAGATTAATTTTTCCAGTTGGGAATTCTGAATGGTATCTCACCTGATGACTATCTCACTTGAATTTTAACTATGGAATATAGGCCTTTACAGATGTGTAAATACTTACACTTCATATTTCCCACTATTCAGTCTCACAAGAAAGCACTGAGAGATTTTTCTTTGGCTTCAGTATTGGATTTGTGTAGCCACGTTTTGGTAGCAGGGGGCAACAGGGATGGTTTCTGTGAGAAGCTGCCAGAAGCTTCCTCCATGTCCAGCAGAGCCAATGCCAGATGATTCCGGGATGGATGTGCCAGAGTTCAAGGCTGAGCCAATCAGGAATGATAACAACACCACTTTGGTAATGTATTTAAGAAGGAAAAAAGTTATTGGTGAGAACATATGAGACGAACAGCTCTGCAGACACCGGGGTCAGTGCAGAAGGAGGGCAGGAGGTGCTTCAGGCACCAGAGCCCAGATTCCCCTGCAGCCCATGGTGAGGCAGCTGTGCCCCTGCAGCCCAGGGAGGATGGGCTGGGATCACAGGATCACAGGGATGCAGACATCTACCTGCAGCCCATGGAGGAGACCCACCCTGAGCAGGTGGATGCCTGAGAGGAGGCTGTGATCTGGTAGAAAGTCTATGCTGGAGCAGGCTCCTGGCAGACCCATGGAGAGAGTAGTCTACGCTGGAGCAGGTTTTCTGGTAGGATTTACCACCCTGGGAGGGACCCATGCTGGAATAAGGTGTGCCTGAAGGACTGTACCCTTTGGCAGAGTGACCCACGCTGCAGCAGTTTGTGGAGAGCTGTCTCCCATGGAAGGGACCTCAGGCTGGAGCAGGGAAGGACTCTTCTCCCTGAGCAGCAGCAGAAACAACCTGTGATGAACTGACCATAACCTCCATTCCCATCTCCTTGCACCTCAGGGGCAAGGCAGAGCTGGGAAGGAGGGAAGGGTGGGGGAAGGTGTTTTTAAGGTCTTATTTTATTTCTTATTGTCCTCTTCTCATATTGTTAATAATAAATTCAGTTATTATCTCTAGGCTGTTTTGCCTGTGGCAATATTTGGTGAGTGATCTCTCCCAGTCCTTATCTCAACTCATGATCCACTCACTCTCCCTTGTCCACCTATGGAGGGGAGTGATGGGGAGGTTTTGCTGGGTGCCTGGCACCCAGCTGGGGCCAACCCATTACAGCTTCCCTGCATATCTGAAATTAGGAATAATTGTTTCTTCTCATTACGATAGTCATTTAACCTAAGAAAATTACAGCCAAAATTGGTTTGTGTTTTAAGATAAAATGAAGGAATTAGCTAATACTTAGTGTTTGTTTTATATTTTCACAGCAAGATAAAATAGAAACTTCAATAAATAAGAAAAACCCCCAAACTAAATTCCAGCCAAGATCTCAGGGAGAAACCTAGAGGAGATACACAGCTTTTCAATAATTTAGTATTTATTTTGACAAGTGGTCAAACCAAGGGCTACTGGAAGAAAATATATAAGGAAATTTTCTTAAATAAATAAATTTTTTAAAACCTACAAATAACATAAATTTCTAAGTAATCTCTAAACACATAGTACAATACCATCAAGGCTTGTAATAAAAGCAATATCTTCTATCTTCTTCCATTTTAGCTATCAGTAGAGAAATTTGAGAGTTGATAAAGAGATTAAACTGGATTTGGATGCACAGTCAGGTTTTTTCCCCACAAGGTTTGATTTCTCTGCTGCCAAATAAATAATTCCAAACAAACTTCAAACACATATTTGTTGTAATAATATATATAAATGTTATTTATTAAAAAAACCCCACTGACCTTTGACTGCATGCATTGTTCAGAGTGAAATACATATTATATAAGAGATATTATATATGGGACAGAGCTCTGTGATCTTTTAACCGATCTCCAAGGAAAACAAGCTTGTACACAGCAGGGCTTTTTGTTGTGCTATTAATGTGTTATTGAGAAGGATATAATGCTTCTCCCACAATCTACAAACTATTTTGTTGTCAGTGCTGATAATTAGACTGTAACTACCATGAATAGATGTGTCTTAACTGCCTGGCTTAATAGTATATTAAAGTATATC
Organism: Rhipidura dahli; assembly: GCA_013399225.1. Classification (NCBI taxonomy): domain Eukaryota; kingdom Metazoa; phylum Chordata; class Aves; order Passeriformes; family Rhipiduridae; genus Rhipidura; species Rhipidura dahli. The sequence goes on from VXAC01005698.1 coordinate 89,368, forward strand.
TTTAGGTCTCAACATATGTGTGTGAATTCAAAGACTCAAGGTCTAGGGGCAGACTGCCTTCATCCACTCATGCATACTGGTTTATTTAATAGGTACTTTCATCAGGGAAGTCCTGAACAAAAGACAACATCATGCACCTTTTTCAGGACAAAACATTTTCAGCCAGGACCGCGGTGTTCATGTGGTGTGAGCACATCACCTTGGATCCAGAACACACATTTTCTCATTAGCTATTCCATCTTTGTAAGTAAGGTCCTAAATTCAATAACTCGCACTGGCAGGCCAATTTGTTTTTAACAGCTACTCTCTTTGCAAGACACCTTGTACTGCAGTCATGGGGTTTTATTCATTTGAATCATATGGCTAAATATAATTATAGCTGTCAATTACTTTGTACTTTCAAAAACACAGAAAATGTCTTACATTGTATATAAGGCACCATTAGTGGAATTGTTTCCTTCCTAATTGGCAGGGGTTGGAAGTGTTCTTCAGGCTTTTTGGATTTCTTCTGTGCTTGCCCTCCCCTCACTTTCCTTCAGAAAAAAAATCCCATTAATTTTATCCAATGACATTTATATGTAAATACTTCAAAGAGCTGGCAGTGCCAACCAGAATATGAACTATAATAATCTGATGTAAGGCATTAAACCTCCAGAAAACCTCATTTACTTATGCAATCTTTGGCAAGGTTAACCTGAAATTCTTCACCAACCTGTGGGAGAGCTTCAGTGGAAAAAGTAAACCACCTCCTCATCAGGGCTAACCTACAGCTACCCTGTTTAGGAGAGTCTGAAATGTGCCCTCAGCTAAGGGAGGCAAATACAGAACTCCTTCACCCTCACTCTGAGCTGCAGTGAAGAGTAGGAATATATGTGGGGATGGGGGAGAGGGGAAGTGGGATTGCCTGGGCATCCCTCCTTTCCTTCTACAGCTCAAAGAGATAAATGAGCCCTGAATGAATCTTGGAAAGCAAAAGTCGACCTAACCTTCTGTTAATGAAGCAGTCCTCTTAAAGCTACTGCCTAATTAACTTGTATCTCTTAACTTAGACAGAATCTCACTCCAGGGGCCTTTAAAATACAGTCTTTACCTTTATTCCTCAAGCCTGGAGGTGACAGACATATTTAGCATTTATTAAACCCTAGAAATGAGGCATGAGCTAGTCCCTGCAGCGAGGTGCACGTGTTCAGCCTCCGTTCACACATCTGCACTCCTTTTCCTAAGCCCACAGAGGCACCTCCTGGCAGCCAGTGGGGCATTTTATGAACAGGCTTGGAGCTTACCCTTGTTCTCAGCATCTCCCTGGCTTGCTTCCCAAGCACATTGACAGAAGGCACCTCTCAGTGGGTGAACAGGGTGTTTTCAACGTTGGTCAGATTTGTCTACACATTTGATAGTCATCTCACCAGCGTTTAGGTGCATGATTCAACTTTACTTTCAGAGACATAGCTTGTTTCTGAATTTTTCTCCTTCTATCTCTTCCTGCAGAGTCTCTGAATGCCTATTCTGCTTCAAGCAACAAGGAATTATCAGCTGGCTGGGGCTTGGGAGGGTTTGTTTGGTTTGGGTTTTCTCTTTTTTCCTCCAGTTTTTCATGTCTGAGGAGATTTGAGATATGTCTATGAGCTTGCAACATTGTGTTGGCTCTCACCAGAATGGTCCCACCAAGCACATATAACTTCAAAGATTATTAAATATTTCCAGCACAGTCTTAGGAAACAAGCATTCCTTGGAGAATATATTAGCACAATCTGACCTCCAGATTTCCTTCATAAACCTCTGGCTCAATAATAATTATTTTATAGCTCACTGCTGTAGTGGTAATTTTATTTACTTGATATTTTTAAAATATATTTCCTAGAAACTCACCTGGTAGTGATTGCAAAATTGCATTAAAAATTGTAAACAGATGGTTTTCCCAACTTGCTGGCTATCAAATTCATATGTCATCACCTTCTCAGAGGTGGTTAACATAAGACAGAAATGTTCAGCAGCCTTTAATAACCATTGGCTCCACAAATTAGATTAAGTATATGAAGACAGCTTTCAGCAACAAAGTATTTGCAAATATATTCTATCTCTCCAGCATAATAGCCTCAACTATTGGCAGTGAATTTAAAGTAGATTCACAAGATTTTAAGGGAACCAAAATCTATAGGAAAACATCTTATCTAAAGAAGAATCATTTGGAAGTAAAAGATAATATTAGATTTTAAAATTATTTTTCTTTGGAAAGTATTCCTGTAGAATCAGAGACTTCATGCAGCAGTTCATTCACCTCATGAGTAGTCCCTCAGTTTTAAGAAAGAACTTCATAAGGTATTACATAGGAATATATAGTCCCATAACTACTACAAGTTATTATTCACTTAAAATAAAACACCTGTACTGTGCAATTTAAAAGTTAAATATTGCAAAGTGACAGTTTTCTACAATTATCGAAAATACTGAATTATGTTGCCAGACTCCATTTGGATTTAAGAATGCATATGTCACAGCCATCCCAACTGAAAAAAACCACATCATTAAGCCTGTGAATTACATGTGTATGAAAAATCTATAGCAAATGTAATTTGGAACAGCTGTATTGCTGAGGTGAGACATAGCCTTGCTTCTCAAAGGCAAAAAAAGTCCTCTCACTTTTTAGGCTAGGTCAGAGAACACAACTGAAATGCATTCATCTTTTTTTTTGAGAAATGCAATAGAGGTATTTTCTTCAAGGTATATGACCTCTATAATGTGGCTAGCAGACCTGTACCATAGCAAAATGTATTTGAAGAAGAAATTTAAAAAGTATAATGTGGGGAAAGTTGTCCCTGCCCATGGCAGGGGGGTTGGAACTAGGTGACCTTTAAGGTCCCTTTAAACCCAAGCCATTTCATGATTCTGTGATGATTATAAACTTCTGACCCAGTGTCCCATATATAGGAGTATCAGGCAACCTGAAAAAACTATGAACCTCTTATCTCCCTAAATGATGTGAAGATCAAAAAGATTTCAAATTAACCATTCTTGGATGAAAGATGAACTTTCATAAAGACCAATTTCAGGAATGTTTTTCAAACTAGTCACATGTTTGAGATAACAAATCAGTACACAGAATACTAAAGTTAATAGAAATAGAAAAAAATCTAATAATTGCCTAAAAGATCATTGGGAAGTGTCTATAAAACTGGTAAAATATACAAGTAAGCATCTTAATTTCTGTGTACAAACCAAACCATCTACAGGCAAACAATTCACTGGTCTGCACGTACTTTCCAAAAGAAAGTATCATTTGCTGGTTTAACACAGCATTTTATCCTAAGAACAGGGAGTATCATAACTCAAACACTTCCAGTCCACAAGAAAAAAAATCTGAATTTTTCTATTATTCAGGCATCTCACTGAGGCTAAAATCTTTTCTCTAAGTAAGCAAAAACCAAAATTTTCATTGCAGACAGAAATGAGATTACATGAGCACTTGTTTGATTAAATAACTACTGTAAAAAGTGAGTTAGTGAATTAGAAAAAAATAGGAAATCATATGAGATGCTAGCCTAAGAATTAAAAGGTAATTAAAAAAAATATTCTTGTTTATTGCTAAAGAGGAAAACTAGAGAAGGAATACATAAGAGTATTGAATATATTATTTACAAATGTTTATGCAAATCTACAAAATGCAACGAAAAAATTTTAAAGAAAAATAGATTTTTTTATGCCTGCACACAGGATAATTTTGCATGTACAAGAAGCCAAAAGCAGAACAGAGCAGATCTTCACCAGGGCATGTGTTTGCCATCTTGGACACATGCTGTAGTGTCTCTGCCTCACTGCAATGCCATAATCTTTAGGACTGAATATCACCCTGGGAACTCCTCACCTCTCAAAACTCAGGGATAGACTCTGAGATGTCCCTGAAACAGGCTTAACAAAAGAATCTTGTCATGCAGAACAGCAGGAATGATGGGAAGAACATTTAGGATCTAATTTAGGGAGTTCTGAGTTGTGCCTGCCTCTTGACGCCATGGCAGCAGGATGCAGTGAGTTCTGATCAGCTCCTATCATCAGTCTCTCAAGTACTGATGCTCTTCCAGAAGAATTTGATTATGATTGAAGTGTTGGCAGTCAGCTGTGTCACTTGAGGCTGACCATGAATAAAGAGTCACTCCTCTGCAGAACATGCAAACACTTCACAGATGATTTACAAATCCATGACACACGTTTTAGGAATCCTTAAATGAAGCTTACACTGCTTTGTATGGATGAAAATAACATAAGGGGACAGCCACATGAAGTAAAAGCACAACCGTGTTCTTTAGAAAAGCCCTTTAATTCAACTGTTCCAAACCAGTAGATCAGACAGCATTGCAACTCTTACATATTTTTATATTTCTCATTTACACTGAAATCTACTTTGGTAATTAAAACTTATGTAATGATTCCAGTGTATCAAGTAGTCATGGATGCAAAAAAGAAAAAAAATCCAGCAGCTTCTTCTAGTTATTAGAGATTAATTTCTTAACTCAAGGCATTCGATCACTTTTTTGAACCTGAACACCCAGATTAATACTTTAGTGACAGTAAAGCAGACAGTATAAACATGCCCTAGAGCTTTTACCATGAATCAAACTTGGTTTTCTGATCTTACCAGCATGAACAGCTTGTAAATGCTGTTCCCAAAAGACTGTAGCTGTCTTACAGCTGGATAACATTCTGCCTGGAAGCCTCTGTCTGGAACTGCTGACAGGGTTTCTTGCCAGTATATTTCTTAAAGCTTAAATGTCCATTTAACTGTGACTGACTAGTTGGGATACAGAATGACCACCAAGATGCCTTCAGAGTACTCTTTTCCATTTTTCTTATTTTGAATAAATAAAATTCTTCCTGGTGTTCTCCACAGAGAAATAAAAGGAGCAAGTTCTGAGCTTTTCAGTTTAGCTTCTTTCTTTACTTTCCTTCAAGGTATCAACCTTTGAAAAAGTTAGAAGAGTCTCTTCTCCCATTCTAATCTGAGAAAGGGCAGACCTCCTATCACCATGATTACACCCTCTGATGAGATGCTCCTCCCATAGGCCATTTATGTTAAGTGAAAGCACTGGAAAACAGAAGTCCAAAAATACTGCATTTCTGTAAACAGGCCAGACATGTAAGCTGGCAAATGAGCCTAGCCATGAATGCCATCAAAGTGACTATTATATAATCAATAATCATTCAGAAGAAAATGGAAAAATTGTTGAAAGAGTAACAAAGTAGAATGATTCTATTCTCTCTGTATGCTTAGATTAAATAAACAATAAATGAAAGGAAATGAAAGAGGAATAGTCACAGCGGGTTGCCATTAGAAAGATGTAACCATTTAGATAGAACACGCTGTTGAAAGATCACAAAATAAAACAGGAGGGTTGGTTGTTTGAGCTTGTTTATTTGCCCAGTTTTTAAAGAAGAATGCCAATCTCTGCATAATAGATGAAAAAGATACCAGCAGGCACAGGATTTAAGTGAAGAAATGATCTAAAGGAAAACATCAAATGCTGGCAATCAACAGAATAAACAAACAGCCAAGTGAGGTTTAACAGAGAAACACTTACAATGATAGAACAGCAACTGAGAGTAAGACTCACAGTCATGGCCAATAGTCATTTATGGTCAAGCACAAGTGAAAGAAAGGACAAGCTGGAAACATGGGGTAAAAAAAAGAGAAAAGGACACAATAGTTTCACTACTTGGGTAATAAAAAGCATAGCACAATTAGTAGGAAATTACAATTAGCAGGATAAAATTTCTGCTGGAAAAATGCTTGTTTGGTTGCAAAATCAAAGACTCAAATTTAGGAAATCTGATTTACACACAGTTGTCTTTTCCGTGTCTATACTTCACCGTATGTATCAGGGACCATATTTGAAAGAAAACCAGCATGGAAATTGATTGAACACTATCAGATTGACTCCAACAAGTATTTGTTTGCAGCTTTGGCTTTGTGCAAATATACAGAAATTCAAGCAGATTTATTTTCATAATTTAAATCTTTGCAAGGTTGCTTGTCTCACACATTCTTTCATTACAGTTGTTCCTTGTGTTCTGTTTCTTCCATGTGACTCCCTAGCTTTTGGGTTTGAGGAAGAAAAAATTATATCATAATGTAAATTTTTGTATTTATATAAACACATACTTGGGCCCTGCTGGCAGTGTAAAATAAATGTATTCTACTTAAGTCATGTGCTGGCCTGTTTTATGTTATCAGATTGTTGACCATATGAAATAAGGAATTATTGAGGGGACAGGAGAAACTGATAATGAAGAGGAACAGGCCACCGGACCTACATATTTAACCAAGAGAGGCAGTTCAGAGAATGACACAAAAACATGTACTACATGTTATATATAACAATTATCCCTGTAAATGTGTTCTGACCCCTGAATTCAAAGAATGTTGATGTAATACAGTTCCAATTACAGAAAATCTGCCTAGTCTGTGGAAATGTAATAGAATAGTTCATCCTCCTTAATCCGTGGAATATCATATATTCCTCCCCTCTTCTCCTATTTCCTCCCAGCTGATTCAGATATATCTGGTACTAAGGTGCTCAGAACTGTACACAAATAATAGATGTGTAGTCTAGCCAGTGAAATAGGGTCTGTCATCTCCGAATAGTGACGTGATTCCCTTTTTCTGCAGGCAGCATTAATTATAAAATATTTCTCTGAATACTTTCGTTCTATCACACAGCTTAGTGGGAAGAAAGCTCATCCTGCCATTTCGGCATCCCACCCGGAATATCACTGCAATCAGTGCAGTGTAAAAAGGAAGAGCATCCAAAAAGAACTTGAAACATGGGGATATTTTAAAATGTATTTATTAGTAAGCTGTTTAATATGCAAGTAAGTGGATACAGATGTCAGTTTCTCTGTGCTACATAAATTTGAGTGATGAATATTTTTAATTTTGCTTTTGAAAGCTTTTATTCACAAGATTCCAGATTGTCCCTATATATGGAAATATTAAATGGTATTAGGAAATTGTGCAAAGATGTCTTTGGTGTGCACAGTTAATATTTCTGTCATGATTAAAACATATCATTAAAAATATATCATCAGGTCAGAAAATGGGTGTAAATATGTAATATGGGAATGACTGTCTAGACTCAGTCCACAGCTTATAAGAACCAGTGCAAACACTACTGTTGCCAACAGAATATTTAGATTTGTATTTCATGTCATAGCATTTCATAGGTGCATTAGGAGGTAACTGCTTTTTTGCCTACTCAAATAATGATGCTGCTAAATCCCTATTCCTCTAATAATAAAATAGTTTTTCCCTTCACTGGTCCTTTCCCCCATTCTCAAAAAAAAAACAAAAAAAACCCAAAAAAAACCAAAACCAAAACAAAACACTCAGACCCCCCAAATTAAGATAATTTTGAGAAATCTTTTCATGTGATATTTTCAATGCTGTTCTGAAATACTCTGGCATGCTAAAATGCTTCAAGGTAACCAATAAAAGATGTTTACTACTTATTTCACTACATAAATTCTCTATTCCTATGAAACTTATTATACAGTTCCTGTCTTACCTTCTTTGTAATTAATAAGATGGAACTCTTTTTTTCCCCCCAGTTATTTTTAACTACTGATTAGACGACAATTCCAAGCAAATTACTATCTTTACTCCACTTTGGAAGAAAACTGTCTGTGACAGATTGCTAATATATAATTTGTGAAAACTGACTGAGGAAGCAAGATATGATCCAGTCTAGGTGAAGGTGATTCTGAGTCACTTACCAGATATTACCTTCACATCAATGAGAAAAACTAAGTGCCTGTGAAGTTAAAAAACACTTGGAATCAATATACGTAAAAAGAAACTTTCTCATGTCATGAAGAAACATATTTCAAGTGAATATCTAAAAATTTATTAGTGTATATTTCTATGCAAATTCCAGTAGAGTAACAAAATATGCAAATTACAAACAAATTACAGACTTCTAAGGTTTGCCAATATATCTCATCTGACTGTATATCACCTTTAAAAGGTACTGATTCTGTCATAAACTATTTCAAAACCAACTAAAACTTCACATCTGCTGTATCACACTCTAAGACCCATGCATATCTGTATCTGTTTCTTGATTTCACATAGGTGGTTTTATTATAGCTGTACAGGAAATTTTTTTCACATCCCTAATTTCTGGTGCTGAAACCACTAGCATTCTTCAATCAACCTGCTGTGTTCTTTTCTTTTCTATTTTAAGATACAAACATTTTCCATAAAATCTAGGAAGTATCTAGAGTATATCTGAGTTAAAACTAAAATAAGGCTATGCTGCAAGGTGTTAAAAATGCTTAAATACAAAATTTCCAGGACTTCCTAAATATGCTCTAATTGGAAATTTTCACCTTTGGAGATCCTTCTTACAATGAAATCCTATCAGTTCCTGTCTGAACACACATCATTATGACTGAAAATGTGTAGTGACCTAGGGGAAGGTAATTATCTAAACTTTATAATCAGAAAATTGATCAATTCTCATTCAGTCTCACCCCATTACCTAGTACCTGTCTGCAGAGTTGATAAGACATGCAAGAGTACAAACAAAGGTAGGTTTTATCACTTACTTGAATAACAACTTTTAGGGATTTATCAAATATGTTATCTACCCTGGATTAACACAAAGAAAGTGACATTTTACATTTACAACACGTGGCACTAGAAAAAATGCAGTTTAAAAGTAATAAAATTATAAAAGTACTTATAACAACATTATATGAATGTAGTATGTTGTTGGAAGAAGGAGAGCCCTGATTTATGACCTTCCTCATACACTATTATAGTTACAAAACATGAATGACATTTTGTATTAAATTTTAACATAATCTTGTAAAGATTATAGATTTGTATAGATTATAGATTTGTCCCATGTATTTGATTCTTTCAAATTTGGAAGTAACTGCATCTGAAACACCCTTTGGCAGTTTTTTCCTTGAAAATGTATAGCCAGAAATATGTCTGAAAATTTCACATGTGTAGAAATACTGTATTTTGCTTGTAAGCCTTTTTGTCTCAAAGGAGCTCCATGGAAGAATCACACCTGTCTTCTTTATTGCAGCGCAATAAATGAGTAACTACTCAAAAGGACTCCAGAGAAATCAGTCACAGTAATTTATATAGTTACACTCAACTTATTTTTAAGTGTCTAAAGCAGTTATTGTGAAATATGCTAAGTGCAAATGCCAGGCGGAAGACTCTCGACAGAAAGACAATAAATATTAAATAAATAGTCTCTATCACTTTTACCAGCATCATCTCCTTTGTAGAAACCGCTGTCTTAGTATTAAGGATATTTCATTTTCTGCTCTGTAAAATATGTTCAACACATTGAATAAAACTGTACACCTTCTGGTTTTGCAAAACCAGTTAATTTTAGCAAAAGTTAATATGTTCCATCTGCTTCCATGGAAAATAATTAACCTGTGAAATAATGTTATTACATTTTCAGAAATTATTGCAACAACATGCGTTGTATTTTATTTACTCTCTTTTGCTTAATTCCTTCATGCATTTTGTTTCACATTTTAAAAATGCAACTATTTATTACCTCTTTGAAATGAGCTTGATGGTTCAAAAATATTTAACTCTCAGTACAGTAAAGTACAGATGATTACCATTAAATCCATTATATTAATAGTTGTTCTATTTATAGATAATTGATATAAAGGAGCTTCTTGGGACATCCAAAGTATAATTTTCAGTAAAACTTCCCACTGACATTAAATATTAATTACTCCATATTGTTAGAGGTTTTTGTCTTAAAATTCCCCAATTGACACCTAAATTGGACTGAATATGCCTAATTCCTAAGGAATCTTCTAAGTCTGGCATATCCTCAAGTGCACTCTACAGCTGTCAGGATTTTTACAGATTTCCTGAGAACAATTTTGCCATTTTTTTTTTGGCACTTTGGGATGTGGACTTTTTCAAGCATAATATTTGTAAGTTAATAAGCAGACAGAATACTTGGACCTTCAGGAGTTTCAAGTAAATAAGCTAACTTTATGGGAGGGAAGTAGTCTTTAGCATCAGCTACTATTTATAAATATATTGTCAGGTATTGTATGAGACTTAAACATTTAGAAATCAAAACCCTATATTGGTATTGAAACTTGAAAACAAAAGACACAAGTGTGCTCTAGTGCCACAGAAATACTTAAGAATTAAATACAGATTTTAATTATTGCTGTCTCTGCTAACATACAACAATAAAAGTAAAGTTCTACACAGGAAAACATGGTATTTATTGTCTTTAAAGACAACCACCTGAATTACATTTATCCCTGTCTTCAAGCACCTGCACTTCCAAGGCAAAAGCTTAGTTTCTGTAACTCATTAGTGGACATGGACATTTATCTCCAAAGTACAAATCGAAAATAATGACTGAGCAAGTAACCTTTCTGGGTGTTTCTGGACTTTTGCCTGCCTCTTGTGTGCTGTGTAAGATTACTGAGGGGGTTAATCAACATGAGGCTTTTTGTACCGGGTCACACCTCACCTATCAGTTTCTGAGAGTGATGAGCAGCAGGTAACTAGAAGGCAGGTAACTAGTTCAAGAGAAGGACAAATTGAAAGTAGAACTTCAATGTTTAACTGTTCCAGTCATTTGTTTCTCCAGAATATTTGCATCTAGAAGTAAGGTCTTTCTATTTATTTGTATCTAATACATTTTCCTTCCATGAATTTGTATGTAGAGCTTTTGAACCTGTAGGATTTTGGGATCCCTTGGATCCTGTGACAATGATTTGCGGAGCTGGACTGTTCACACCTTGAGGAGTTAGATTTTTTTGGTTAAGCTTGCCACCCAACGGATTTAAGTGATATACAGGTGTGTGTCTATATTGGATTGGATCAGAGATGTGCCTCTGAAGCAAATCTGATCATTCACACTCACCAGGCTTGGATTCGACAGGGCAGGGAGGACTCAGTGAGCTGCTATATTGCTTTTGGGCAAAACTGAACTGGATGAGCCCTTTGTAGGCACTGAACATGTTCCACCCACAATGCAGCATTTCCATCCACTCACAGGACTGGGCCAGAGCTGTGCTTCTACTCTGCCACATTATTTGCTAATTTAAACATAGCTTACTTTACCTAGGGAATTATGGACCAGAATTATTTTCCATCCTCTTTTAGGGAGTCTTCCTTCATTTTACAGCTAAATGCAGCAATACTTTCATAAGATCACAGGTTACCACAATCTGTCTTTCTGTACACCAGTTTGGTTCCCTCCCTGAGAATTAAATAGTATTTCATGCCGAGAGGAACATCTCAAAGTCCATGTCTACCCAGAGCAAAGGACAACATCAGACATTCACTTTCCCTTTTTCTTTCCTTAGGGAGAATAAGAGAACTGTATTACTGCTACTTTTGTACTGAAAGTCACAGCTGGATTGGCTTATAACTCAGGGATCCAACCACAGTAACAGTTCCATTGTAATGACTGTTTGGATAAGGTGTCCAAGACATTTTGACACCTATGACATGCTCTAGAGCTTTACTCTTTTTTTCCTTTTCCTTTTTTTTTTCTTTTTTCTTTTTTCTTTTTTCTTTTTTCTTTTTTCTTTTTTCTTTTTTCTTTTTTCTTTTTTCTTTTTTCTTTTTTCTTTTTTCTTTTTTCTTTTTTTTTTTTTTTTTACTGTAACTTTACAGATAAGGCAAGGCAAATTCTAAAATTGCAAGACATCTCACTATAAGGATGCCTGTGATTTACTAGAAATTAACTAGCTGCTGAATAGTTGAAAAATTCTTACAGGTGTGCTATATTATGTGGACAAGAATATGTACATTTTCAAGGAAAGAAAAAGAAGTTAAAACCCTACAACCTTCTAAAATACTACTTGATGATTTTTATCACCTAGCAGTAACCAAATAGTCATTGTCTTTTCTTTCAATATTGACACAATATGTCACAGAAAGCTGCGGGCTGTGATAAACATTTTCATACACATTTTCACTTCTTCATCGATGTCATTCAGAAATTTCTTCCTTCACTCAAGACTAAGGAAGGCAAAATTATAAGAATTGTCAGATACATTAGGATGGTCAAGGTGAAATACAAGTAATGAATTCAACAGCAAGTTGTTCACTTGACCAGTCCCTACAAATACATAGAAAAGATATCACAGATCATATTTCTTCTACTTTTACCAATTCACCAGGAGTAGAAAGAAAAAAAAAGGGAGAGATGCCAAAAGCATTTGCTGATTTTCAGACCCTCATTGCTCACAAAAGAAAATTAAGCCAGGGGATCATTTAGTCATAAGGTGATACTAGCCTACTAACTCTAAATACTACTATAAGCAGGAAACTTTCTTCTGAATGCCCAGGGTATTACTTTCTACCTGTTTTTTTTTTTTTGTGGATTTTTGNTTTACTTTCTTCCTTTTTTTTTTTTTTTGTGGATTTTTGTTTGTCTTGGTGGTTTTGCCTTTTCTTTTGTTGTTGGTTTTTGTTGCAATTTAGGGTTTTTTTTTTTTTTGTCTTTTTTTGTCTTTTATTTCTGGGGTTTTTTTCTGTTTGGGTTTTTTTTGTGGGTTTGTTTTTTGTTGTTTTTTTTTTCCCTCTGGTCTAAATATTTTGACATTTGCACAGATATTTTAGAGTTCTTTTTTCCCCTGATATCATGTGCAAAGGAGATTGTGTTAATGTAAAAGATTGGAGGAGAGAAACAAAAAAAAAAAAAAAAGGAAAAAGCCATGGGTCAAGAAAAAAAAGCTTCATTAGACAGAAGAATGAAAGGAAAAGAATACTGATAATGACAGAAGATATAAAAGTGATGCACAATGCAATTGCTCATCACCCACTGTCGGATGCCCAGCCCATCCCCAAACAGGAGGCTCCCACCCCCAGACCAACTGGCCTCAGTTTTGCTGTTCAGCATCTTCAGCATGGTTCCACATGGTTTGAGATAACCCTTTGGTCAGTTGAGATCAGCTGACCCAGCTGTGTCCTGTACCAGCATCTTGTACACCCCTGGTCTCTCTGTTGGCAAAGCANTTTTGTTTGTCTTGGTGGTTTTGCCTTTTCTTTTGTTGTTGGTTTTTGTTGCAATTTAGGGTTTTTTTTTTTTTTGTCTTTTTTTTTCTTTTTTTTTTGG
>VXAC01005698.1:108982-122331 GCA_013399225.1 Rhipidura dahli
GAAGGAAGGAAGGAAGGAAGGAAGGAAGGAAGGAAGGAAGGAAGGAAGGAAGGAAGGAAGGAAGGAAAAGAAAGAAAGAAAGAAAAGAAAGAAAGAAAAGAAAGAAAGAAAATTTTAATATCAACTTCCAAAATCCTGTTAACTTGTTAACTCTGAGCAATCACAAATATGAAATTAAATAAACTGAAGGAAGACAGACATATTTCTAAAAATTTTACTACTGACAAAAAGTTTGTCTTTTTTAATATATAAATAGAAAGAAATGTGCAATGACAGCACTGAAAAGACTGCATTTAATTCACACACACTTATTTTTTGGAACATGAAACACTGCTAAGTTTTAACATTGCTAAACTTCAACACTCATAAATGCAAACTTGTTTCTTCCCAGGGAACGTGCTGTGTGCATGCTATGTTTGCAGACTTTTCCCATTCCATAAAATATTGGATACTTGAGTACCACAATTAGTTTAAAAGTTATCAGCCTGATGGTGTACATTAGTGACTTAAGCAAAGCACAGAAAAGAATAATTGTCCCAAATGACAACTTTCAATATTAAAATGCATCATTTTATTATTATTATTATCAACAAAGAATAATCTGAAAATTCCTGTTCCCTCACAGTGGATGGCAGTGCTGTTGGTTAGGATGAGCTGGTGAAGAGAGGCATTAAAGCACCACCTGAAATGTCATTGGGCTGACATGTGGGAGTGGACACTGAAATAGGACAGGGGCTTCGTCTGCCCTGGTTTCCTTGATGCCACAACTTGGGACCCTTAGCTGACTTTGTACAGGTTTCTCAGCATCCACCAGCCAGCCAGGCCTTCCCAAATGGCCTCCTCCACCAGCTTCCTCCAGGGCTCACTCATGTGTCCCCTTATCCTCGTTAAGGCTTCCAAGGAGACACCGTGTTCTGCAAAGTCTCTGTGTGTTGCATTTCCCAGAGGTTTGATCCATATACACAACATAAACTGTAATGCTAATAGGCTCTTCAGAACGTTATGGCTCCAGTTCAGTGTCCCCAAAACCACCAAAATGACCATAGCATTTGCTGTTTTTTAAAAGAACTGCTTTAGTTCCACAACTGCCTAGAGTATTATCAGTGACTTTAAATATTTTTTTTGAGGGGAAATGTGTCTTTTTTCCCATTTTCTTCAATTCTAAATTACCCTTCCCAGCACCTGATTATTCAGAAAGTTTTACAATAAAGTCATGAATCCTGTGTAGTCAAAAGGAAAGCATGTTTAGCTAAAACAAGAAAATAGATTAGTTTAATCTAGTTTTGCAAAAATCCGGCATGTATATAATCACTTTATTCATGTATATAAATAATCCCACCCTTTGTTGAGTGCATATTTCTTTGACATAGCAAATTGAGTGTTTTCAATCTGAATGCTTTTGAGGAAAATTATGGTCAAGTAATCTTAATCTGGAAACCACAGAAACCACAGTTCCCTAATTGGTGAGGAAACATGCAAAGATCTCTTCCAGGAAATGTTCACATTCCCTAAACTTTTGTATTGAAAATGAGATGAGCCACAAGCACAGACTGCACCAGAAAGGATGTTAAAAAGACAGCTGAATGCTCTGATCAGTCTCATTACTCAAGCAGACTTAGTAGACTCTTAGCAGACTCTAAGTTTACAATATGAACCACAAGCTGGCTGGCAAAACAGCTAAAGGTTAAAGTTTCAAATTTCTCTCCATTCACATAGTGATTTTAGAAATCTGTAGAAGCATCCTCTGAAAAACAAATGCCACACAGAAAGCATTGATGAAGAAGCATAACTGTATCTTTCTGGAGCTTTCACTACCAAGAATTGAGGGAGAGGAAGGTAAGAGGAATCTGGGCAGAAAAAAATATAAGTAGGTTGGCTTGCACAGCTAAGAAAGATGGTAAATCCATCTGTGATTACAAACAAAATAAGCAAAGCCATTGGAAGGATTTTTGGGGCTGCTATGGTGAAAATTAGCTAAACCCATCTAGCTAATGGGTCTTAGCTGGACCCACTTTGCTTATGAATCTCACACTCACAGCCACTCGTTCACAGGGTGACAAGTTGGACTGCAGCTGCTAACACGGTCTGGCAGCCAGATATATTTTGGTACTGCTAATAAATAAACTATGACTGCTTAATGTCCAATCTATTCAGCTCCATCAAGTGATCTAAACTAAAACTGAGAGAGAGGATTCAGAGTAGTACATGATTGTTTACATGGTTTCAGTCAAATACAAGGCTGGCCTGAATAGAAATGCTTATGCATTTAGGATGGGAGCATGATTGATCCAGCTGCTATGGAGACATGAGAAAACTGATTTTTAATAGTACTACTCGCTGTGTATGTCATCATCATATGTAGAGACAGTGAAACATAAGTTTCAGACCAGTTCAGAAATGGTCTTGTGTGAAAATCTTGGAGCTTCGGAGTCAGCACTCAGATCAGGCAGGAATGTATGAGAGCTATAATAAGATGTAGAGAGAGGTAAAAAGGACCAGCACCTGCATGGAGAGAATAGCGGTGAGCTTAATGTATCACCCTGAGAAACCAACACCAACCTGAATATCTGTTTGTCTCTAACTACTTGTGTGTTGGCAGATGAAGTGAAAAAACTTTGTGAACAAAAAGCTTAGACCTTGAAATATGCAGTGTAACCTAGGAAGCTGATTATTTCTAGCTCTGGACATATTTAAGTGCCTGATATTTGAAAGGTAAAGGTTGGAAAAATCTTGCTAGCCGTGTAAGCTTTTAAGCATGATACTTATGTCCATCACTACTTCTGCTTTTGAGATACTTGTCCTCATCAACAGCACTCAAACATTTAATAAGGTTAGAAAGATGGGTAAACACTGAGAACTTCAGATAAGGTGGGGAGTGTGTGCCTTAAGACTAAAGAAGGCGTGCTCTTCATTAGAGGTGACTGGTTGCTGGTAAGTGATAAAGAATTATTTAATCCTCTGCTCTCATCCCATCATGCAGATGTCTAGAATCTCATACTTCCTATAGCTCTCAGTACAAAGGCAAATTATTTGTCATTTTTATGACAAGTTGTAATATTTAAAGCTTATTCTGAAAAGCAGAAGACTCATTGAGGATGGATGACAAAAACTATTTAGAAGACTAGAAGGAAGGTCATGTTGTGTGGCTGATGTTTCAGCAAGTGTGATGTGTGTTAAAGAACAATTTTTGCATTTCTAGATTTTGTGGAGAGGTGTTTAAGCAGTTAAAAGGAGAGAGTCATAATGGTAGGGTGAGCAGCACAGTATTTAGTCTTCTCTTCAAAACATTGTTAACAAGGAATTTGCTACAGGAAAGTTCTTTCAAACAAAGACAGCGCACTGATGTTTTTTCTCTCTCCTAAATTAATAACTTTGACTGACCCATGCCTTTACGAAAATATTTCAGGACAGAATCTGTTCCCATAATATATGCTTGTTTCTGTCAGAAATTAAAATGCTATTCAGTGAATGAAGATCTATAAACACACAAAACTTTGAATTATATAAAAAATTGTTTGAATAAAATGACACATTCTAGTTTCCTGCTATAAAACCATCTTGCAGGAGAAAAACTCACATTTGCCATCTAACTCTTTCTTAAACTCATAAGAGCTTGAAATTACAAGCAATATTAGAGAAAAGTCATGACTACTGAGAGAAAAGTTAGTAAAATGTAGTAACATTTCATTTTGTTTACACTAGAAGCAGCAAAAATAATGTTTTTGATTTGTTTGTTTAGAAAGTTGTTTTATGTAAAAATAAGCAAAAAGCTTTTATAGGCTTCACCATTTTGAAATATTAAATCAGTTCTGAAAATGGTAGATTGTCATAAATTCCTCAAAGCACATAGGGCTACATTGTCTTTAAAAAGAAAATAGGGACAGCATTTTCTGTGAAATTATTTTATGAAGCTTATAAGGTAAAAAAAAAATTTAGAAGAGAATATCAGCTAATACCCCAAATCTCAGAATCACAGAATCACCAGGTTGGAAGAGACCTTCAAGATCACCAAGTCCAACCCGTGCCCGAACACCACCACAACGAAACCATGGCACCGAGTGCCACATCCAGTCTTTTGTTCAACACATCCAGTGATGGTGACTCCACCCCCTCCCTGGGCAGACGATTCCAGAACTTTATCACTTTTTCAGTAAAATACTTTTTCCTGACATCCAACCTAAATTTCCTTTCGCGCAGCTTGAGACTGTGTCTTCTTGTTCTGTCAGTTGTTGCCTGAAAAAGAGACCAATCCTCACCTCACTACAACCAGCCTTCAGGGAGTTGAGGAGAGTGATAAGGTCACCTCTGTCTTCTTTTCTCCAGGCTAAACAACCCCAGCTCCCTCAGCCGTTCCTCACAGGGCTTGTGTTCCAAGCTTCACTCTTGTTGCCCTCATCTGGACATGCTCATGAGTCTCCACATCCTTCCTGAACTGAGGGGCCCAGAACTGGACACAGCACTCAAGGTGCAGCCTCACCAGTGCTGAGTACAGGGGAAGAATGACTTCCCTGCTCCTGCTGGCCACGTACACTGGTTTAGCCTTAATTCCAAGGTATGTGTTAGATATGATGGCCAAGGCAAATATAATTCTATTAGTTGTTATTCTAAGAAGAGAAAATTATTTTCTTATTAGATCAGGTTCTTAGTTAAGATTGGGTTTATTAATATTTATTCATCCAACTTTACTCCTACTCTGATAAAAAAACAAACTCTTATGTTGGAGTTTTCTGTTTACCCAAAGCCTTTTGCAGTCCCTGTGCCTCCTGAAAGCATCTTCAGAACCATTGCAATATGCAGCTAAGTTTCACTTACTGAAATTGCTCATGACATCATTGCTCATCCATGGTATTCTAGATGTCCATCTATTACACTATACCTGATCTGTACCACTAAATGAAAGTCTGGAGCTGTGGTTTCGTTTTTTCACCTCAGCAGTGGGATGCTTCATCCAAGAGTAAAATTAATCTGTTCCCTTCTCTAGAAGGGATGAAAACTTGGCATATGCTTTGACAGCTCTTAGTCAAGGTTAATGGAGTCTCTGCAGGAGCCTGAATGTTAATATGGTTTTTATGATCATCGTTGTATTAATATCCTTATTTTTTACTTGTACATAACAAACTAATTAAACACTGTGCTGAGTCTCTATTCTTGTTACTGTGATAAAAGACACCATAATGACTTTTGTTGTAGGCTCTTTATAATTATTACAGCTCCTTATCAATACAGCTATACTTCTTTAGAAGGCATACAATCAGATTATCACTTTTACTAGGTCACCTTAGGGGTGTAATGCAATGTTACATTTTTATTAAAGCACCTTTGCACTCCCATTTAAGGACTGCTAAATTACCAAGAGAAAGGGGAAAAAAATGTAATGAGAATGTGAACTATAGATCTTTGTTAGTTAAAACGAGAACAGAACATCTATGTCTGAATTATATTTTTTACAAAAATATTAAGAATAAAATCACTGGCTTTTCAATCACTTGTACATGGGATAGTCTTTTTAAAAAAGTAGAACAATTTCCATGAGGAGGTGCTCAATTACACACGGCCCCCAAGTAAATATGAATATTTTAATGGATACTATTATTTTAAAGTTACTACGTCCAATTTTAAAGATATTATGTCTATACTAGGCTATTCTTAAATTAAGTAATTCAAAGACCTCCATGAATCTTTTTACTTCTACCACTGTAGACTGCTGTCATTATCACAGAAGCAAATTCATGATCAAAGAAAAGTTGAGTGTTCTGATCTAGCTAGAACTGAGCAGTGGGATTCCTAAAAGAAACTCTCTATTGGCAAGGTTCAAAACCAAGCAATTACAAATTAAGCTAGGCTGACCCCCTGCTAGAAACAAGCAGCATTTATTGCCAGAGATCAGAAAAAAAAAAAGGTTTCATTGAAAATCTTCAACTACAGAATTCACTCTTATCAGTGAATAAGTTTGTGGATTGTTCTTTTGACTAAGTCAGGTAACATTTTGGAAATAGAGTTGAATTTAAAAATCTTATTTTTTATGTAAGTTCAAAATATATCCACAACAGAACATGTTCTTTCTTTCCTAGAAAAAAAAAAATTAAATTCTGAAATAAATTTCCTGGCATCTAGTCACTTAAGTAGAAAATAGGTGTTGCTGGAATTTAGAGAAAAACACACTCTCATGAAAAACACCAAGTCACCTGGCTAATTGCTACTAGCACTGTTCCCTGTGTGTAAATGCAGAGGTCTTGATTCAACATGCAGTGACTCAAAACTAGAATTCTGCAACTGGAAAGCCACTTAATCTTGAAGGCTTACACTAAATATGAACTGTAGTGCCTGGGAGACCTGCCACCCCAAGCATGTAGTTACTTTGCTTCTCTAAAAATTGATCCCGTGGAGTTATAAGAGAAAGCTCTGAATACAAAGTGCTCGTCCCAAGGAATTTTGACACTAGATGAGATTATCCAGGTCACAAATGAATTCTGATTACTGTGACAGAACTGTGACATTTCTGCCAGCTATACAGTGAACAGTGTTACTAAATATCATATTTCACTACTCATTAACTGATTCTAAAGCACATTCATCAACTCAGTCTAATATACAAAATGAGTCATAACAATTAGAAATTAACTGCAATGCAATGAATACTATTTCTGAATCAATGCTGTATTGTCTGTGCTGGATTTCCTCTCTTCTTTGCACTTATCATCAAAACAAAAACACTTCTTCATCTCTATTCATTGATTCTGGAGCAGCACTACAGACTGCAACCATTTGCAAAGCAGTCAGTTCACAGATACAGCTTGCTGTTAGTAAATCTTGGTGCAGGCAGCACCACACAGCTTCTTAAAAATTGGGCAGCTCTCTCATCATCACTAGGAATTCTGGACAGTGGTAAATGAAGTATAGAATTTCCATAAAGAATAAAATGAATAGTATGGCCAATTATTGAGAAAAAATACCATTTTACTAAAGTTCTACAGCTGGAAAAAATAGGAATATATAATATAGTGGAGGAGTATTTTGCTTTGGTCAAAACAAGTTTGAAAGTAAAAATTTTCCCATGACCTTCTAGAATAGTCTTGCAGTTGAGTGCAAGTTTGCAGCATGAAGGACAAGCAAAAAGAAAGCTAAGCCCCCAAACCCTCCAGCTTGACAGAGTTATCTTTTCTTGAGGTCTGACTCCACAAGATGGGGACAGATATGGTCTCTGTTAACACAATCATACAAATTTGTGGTAAAATGGTCTCTTTACTACTATCACCCAGAAGCTCATTGTCACTACAGTGTATGAAAAAATGGAAACCTTCCTTCATCCTGTGAGAAACCTTCATTCACACGCAGTCAGTGCTTCACTGGATGAAGTGGAGGAAGTCTGGGGAAAGGAAAGGGGTACCAGGCTTTGCTGCTATGTTTACCAGGGGATGCAATGCTTGGCTGTATCCCAGCACACACTGATGAAACATCTCTGGCTCACATATCAGAAGAAGAAGCTGCTATGCAGCTCCATCCAAACACATACATCAGCACTCACAGTTCCTACTAAACTGCAAGATAAATGCATAAATCACATACATTTTATTTTGGGAAAGAGCAAGATTACAAATAGGCAATGATCTAACATTGCTTCCCACACTGGAAACCTAAACTCATGAGCTGAGAGATAATTTTGGTGTCATAAATTCTTTAGAGACCTGTATGTATATATTTTTTTTTAATTTGTGGAAAAAAGTATTTGTAAAAATGTGTTTTGTAGAGTTTGTTTTTTTTTTTTTTTTTACTTTAGCTGTAAAAGGGCTTAAACTGAGGTAAAAGCTGAAAAACTTCAGTACCCATTGAAGCCAGCTAATACAGAAACTGAGTTTTATCCTCTTATATCACCTTTTGATCCAATAAATATATACCACTGAACTATCAGATAAAAGAGTTCTCCGTTCCTCTTTTATCCTGGTAATAAGCAAACAAATAATAGAATCACAGATTTCACTACAAGAAATCTCTATCTTGTGATCCCACACTGCTAAACACAAGATTTGAGAATTAAATTTATGTTTCAGTCTATTGTTTTTTCCTCCAGCATTCATTTTGGTGAGATTCATCTTACCTATCCTTAGCTGTTTAAATCATAAGAAAGGCTTGCCACTGACATTGTCTCTTTAATCAGAGGAGTGAAGCAATTTCAGAGAGCAGTTTCTCATATATATAATATGTACATCTAAGGTGAGATGAATCCATATTGCTTTCTTGCAGAGAAAACAAAGTACAGCAAAATACATAATATTTTATCATATAGATTCAGTATACGTGATACTGTCACAGCAAAAAAGTTTCCAAAAGACATAAAAGGTGTTTAAAGAAGAACACAGTATTGAAACCTGATCTCTTATTCTCTGTCAGAATCCAAAATCAAGTCCAGAAGTTATAATGACATTTACAATTCCTCTCAAGGTGTGTGTGAATCCACTGAAAAGTGCCTAAAGTCTACAGCTGGTAGTAGAATTATGCCTCAAATAATCCAAAGTCCAAAATTTTCCATAAAATCACTTTTCAGTAGAGATATACTGTGTCCTAATAAAACAGGATATATTGATGCTCTAAATCAAAATTTATTACTCGCAAATCTCACCAATGATTTTATGGGTTATGACACATATCTTTAAATAGATTTCTGTTTCTTTAAGGTAACATAGGAATTTTCTTCTCCAGGATAGATACTCCTGGATGATTTCCAGACTGGCTCTTCAGAGTTGTGTAGATTAAACAACAGTAACAAAAGGCCATATTTTAGACAATGTCTTTGTTTTCAAAAAGCAATGACCATTTTGTGTTCCATAAACTTCTTCTCTCTTTCCACAAGAATTAACTTCTCAGTATACCCCTGGGAGAACTTCAGAGATAAAAACAATGCAGGGAAAAAAACTCTTTAGAGGAACTTTGGTGATATTTTAGACTTCTCTGGATGCTGCTCTTTTGCTGCTGTCACTTACTATCTCTCACTTTCTTGAGTTAGAGACTATATACAATTTAAATATGAATTTACATCAGATTTTCAAAGTGATCCTTGCTCATTTAAAGCCTTTATGTACTTGTACTACACTGCCACTCTATAAATACATTGAAAAGACTAAATGAAAGCTATGCTATGTATATGTCTTTCAATTCTTGAGGGTATTTCACAATAGCTTAATTAATTTTTTTAATCCAAAAATTATATTGAGCATATATTTCATATTGAAAAAAAAAAGTTGTGTGGCATCTCTCAAGTCACAAAAGATTCCAGACAAGAATTCAGAAATAAACCTCAAATTTCCTGTTTCCTAGTTTATGTCTTTGCCTGCTTCTCTCCTTTCAGCCATTTTCTCATCTCCTTTCAGCTATTCTTGACAGCTAACAAAAGAAGTAAGCTTTCAGATATCTTTGATCTTCAAAGATATTCAGCTACAAGTCATTTTTTTCAAGTTTGTCTTCCGAAGTCCAGTGACCCAAAAATAGACTATTACATTGATGTTTCTTCTAGGTCCCTACTGATGATGTGGGACACAAGATTGTCAGAGGTCAGTCCTGTAAGTCTCATGTTAACTATGACTGTCCAAATCAAATGTATTAAATGTTTTTAAACCAAGAATGGTTGCAAAAGTTCAACACAATGGTAAATGGATACCAGACTGAAAAAACCCTACCATATAAACCCATCTGAAGTACAATATAGAAGAATGCTGACACATACACATGGTTTCTCAGATATTTCCCCCCTCCATGATGATGTTTAACAGAAGTTAATGTTGACAGGCAAGACTGATATACTAAATGGAAGACTAGGCTCATGAAAAAATCATATCTGTCAAGCAAAAAAAACACTATCAGACATGAAAAATACCAGTTTGGCTTCACTTCAATGTGATCATGAAATAAAAAAGGCCATTAGGTGTGTGAAACTGCGAATCAAACATCAGTGAGACCCGACAACATCTTCTATATTACTAATAAGGGAAACCAAAGCCAAGGGGATCTACCTGTTTTAAAGAGGTAGATTTTAGCGTTCACTTCAAAGCAGCTTTTGCTTACACTTCAAAGATTTGAAACAAAACCAAATGCTGAGGAAAAAAGGTACTTCTTTTACTCCTTTTTCCACACATGAAGAGAGTGGAGAACAAAAGTTTCCATGTCATATATCAGAAAATGAGAATGTAAAGATGGTTGGCAATTCATTTCTGTTCAAAGCACTTCACAGCGATGGATCTGAGAGAGCTATGACAGGTCCCTTCACAAAAAGAATAATTATTCTGAACTGTGACTTAATGGTAATGGAGAAAGCATTGCCTTATGCACTATCAGGCACAGCTTAAATTTATTTCTCCATCTCCCACTATAGGGAGATGTTTTAATTTCAAGGTAGTGTGCTTGGAGTATTTTATTTTACCATCCTATTCATCAATAACATTATATTTTCATACTTTATGAAATGGGTTGATAAAAACTTGTATGAAAATGTAAACATTTCTTCTAAACCACAGAAGCTTTTTGTTTTGGTTCGGTTTTGTTTGTTTTGGGTTTTGTTTTGTTTTTTTTTTTTAATTACAATTATCTTGGGAAGAAGGTTTGTATGGAAGGTATATCATGGGTATGAAAGCTTTTTTCTTTTGCTTCTGGCTACTGCTTACTACTAGGATCCTTGTTCCAAGCTTTAATTATCTTCTAAACAACACAAATTCTACCTATTTTCTTAAAGCTATCCATTTCACAGGCTAAAAATAAAACAATAAACAAGGAACAACTTCCTTTCCCCACTGCTGAGTGAGCTTACTGGAGAGAATCAGATTTCCAATACCAATTTACTCACATATTTACTCACTGATTTCATTGGATAAGAGTTTTTTGGAAGTTGAAATATGACATTTGCCTCAGGTTGTCCTAAAAAAGTCGTTGTGGAACCACAATGTGTCTAACGTGTAGGAAATTTCTGATATTTTTTTCAAAGTTCATTTATTTTGTCCAAGTTATCTGACTTTCAGTATTTTCCAGTGAAAATCTGTCTGTCAGATAATTTGTGATACTTCTGTTTCTTATCCTAATGCCACTTTTTCTGAATTGATGAGAATACTAAATAGGCAAAGTGATATTACTGAAGATTGAGGAAATGGATTACAAGATGAAGGAGCCAGCATTCTCCACATATTGCTAATTTCAAATTTCCACACGACATTTGCCACTTCCAGCCTTACACTGGTAACTGGCATTCTGTTCAACCATTATAAATTTGTTTAAGTATTTAAATAAAGACAGAAGAACCACAAAGGGGTTTTTGACAGTGTAGCACATTACACAGGTTTGTTAAATGCACGACTGTGCTGGTGCAAGGCAGCATGGCAAAGAATTCCCATAGGAACTGGGAGAAGAGAAAGATCAGAGCCAATTTTTCCAGTCTAAGCATGGATATATATTAGCTGAACCATACTATGAAACTGTTTGCTAAAGATCTATCTACTTGCCAATAAATGTTAATGCACAATAAAATTAAGCACACTAGCTATTTTTCACTGTTTTCTCACTTTTACTACAAACTAAATGCTGGATTATTTTTATTTATTTTTTTTTTTTTAAGTAGAGTCAGTTCCTTTGCCTGAGGACACTCTGTAGTTACACCTATGGAGGTATCTTTCAGAAAGATAAAAGTTGTAGTCTGCCCACACTCAGAAACAGCAGGAAGCTTTTTAGTAACACAGAGTGCCACACTGAGCACAACCTAATTGAAAGCGGTATGAAGCAGATTGGACTCTACTTGTTGTGCTGCCAGTGCTTAAGGCGGGCACAATGAACTAATGCATTCAATCTCCTGTGAGCAATCTGAGGGTTCTCACCCATTAGTTAGCGAAATGCTCTAAATTCACCCTGATTTCTCTGGGCAGGTGAGCCCCAGTCCAAGCAGTCTGCTTCTTTTGTGTTCCACTTTGAGGTGGTCAAGGGAGATAGAATCAGAGAAGTTGGAAATTTGCCCTGAGTAAGAGAAAGTAAAGTGTAAATGAGACAAATAATTGCTTACTATATACTTAAGGCTTTAGCTTAGACTCATAGCACTTAAGGAGAAATTTACATAAAAGAATAAAAGAAAAAAAATTACAGTAGAAAGAGCAACAAGCAGAAGCAGGAAGTCATGGTCAAGATTAAGGTAAAAAGGATGAAGATGGGAAAGAGGATTTTGCTTTATTCAACAAATGCATTTTGTTTTCCTGCATGCAATTTTGCATGCTAAAATTGGACAGTTTAAATGTAATATATTTCATTATTTACCTTACACATGGGTTTCACTAAAAAATTTTAAGCCAAGGATGAAAGCTGCCTTGTTTCCTGTCTCATTCAGAAAATGATCATCCAGTAAAGTCATTGTGGAGATGCTTACCATTTCAATTAAAGTTACTCTATAAGTGTGGTTATTGAAATCAAACACTCCTTCTATTAGTTCTGTTACCCTCTTTTTGCATCTGGTGGTGTTTATCTATTTAAGGTGAATGGCTAAGATTACAAACTTTTAATAGTTTTTTTCTACTAGGAAAAGCTGTGTACTTACAAGAAAATTATTTAAGTATGCACTCTGAAATTGGTTCTGAAATTCATTCCAGCATAAATTTGATCCAATTAAGTAAACCACATGATCTGGCCTGTCTACATCCAGTATGTATGAGGGTTCATTCAATCTCACAATATTTTCTGTACAAAACAAAACTGGCTGAAGTAGTTGTGATGGAAGAAGAGAGAAATATGAGACCCAAATATTCACCTGTTTTCCTAAAGGCCTCAGAAAATCTGAGAGAAGCTCTGTCTCTGCTATGAAATCTTCTGGTAGTATTGGGGCAGTGCCAACACTAGGAGGTAGCAGGGCAGAGCAACATTTCCACGATTCTCTGAGGCATCAGGAAGATACTTTCCAGGGACATTCTTGTCTCTTCATCATCCTTGACACAAGTATGCACTGCAACCTGCCCCAACACCTCTGCTGTATGTGTGCATTCACTGAGGTAATACACTTCCTGCTCTATATCCACTTTATTTCCTCTGTTCAAAGATCCAAGAGGTGTTATGTCAAAAGTGTGTCTTTTATTGCCCATAAACATCACTTTAGTGTTAGTACAGCTGCCTTCATTGGACCTGTCTTTACAATTGCAAACAAAAGACTTGATTTAGCACATACTAGACTGCCTTACTGCCGAGCTGGGAAAGCTCCACATGTGCTAGCAGCTTGCTTCCCTTGGCTTATGGTCCCAGGGCTCTAAAAACCTTGAAATATAAATTAAATTAAAAGATGGTCAGAAAATACAGATTTGCAGAACCAGTAATTTGAAGTTTCTGAAAAAAAAAAAAAA
>VXAC01005698.1:122364-133597 GCA_013399225.1 Rhipidura dahli
ACACTCTGGAAATGGGATCTCCTTTTGCCAAAGGAATACAATGATAATATTTTATATTTCTACACCTGCCACTCCAGGACACTTGACAGTGTTTTAGCATTTACCAAGAGAACACACCTATTAATGAAAACACTATTTTTTGCAAAAAAACCCCAACAGAGAT
Organism: Rhipidura dahli; assembly: GCA_013399225.1. Taxonomy (NCBI): domain Eukaryota; kingdom Metazoa; phylum Chordata; class Aves; order Passeriformes; family Rhipiduridae; genus Rhipidura; species Rhipidura dahli. The sequence continues at coordinate 122,528 of VXAC01005698.1, forward strand.
GAAGGGAAATTTTAAAAAACAGAAAGATCTCTTGTTCTAAGTCTGCTTCTAAGACCTGACTGTCTGACTGAAGTTTTTACTTAATCATACTAAATGATGATACAAAGAACATAGAATTTATGTTATTTGAGGGAAAAAAGAGTTAGATGGAGTTAAAATTACACATATCAAGTATATTTCAGGCAACTTATATTTGAATTGCTGACACGTGTCTTTTTAGGTGCATTCATTAAATAATGTATCATACTCTACCTTTTGCAATGGAGTTATTATTCCAGGATTTTTTTTCTCAAATTAAACACAGCTTTATGGACTACTGAAATGCCTGACCAATTAAGTGATTTCAAATACAAAATTTGAAGGAAGCGATACAATACCAATTGAAGTCTTTTTTTTTAACTCAACTCTGCAATGAAGAAACTTTATTAAACCTTCATACTAATCAACACAGCATTTTAATACTTCCAGTGAGGACTATTAAAACAGGCAAAGATGTTTTATGGGATTTGTCTTTACAGCTGCCCACTTGAAAAATCAAGAATAATGTAATTATGTAAATTCCTTATGATAATTAAACCTCAAATTGTATATTCAATAATTCAAACTCTGTCTGCTCATAACAATATTGTACCACTATACATCATAACTCACTTCCACAATATGATGTCAAGTTATATTATATATGTAAATTAAGAAAAAAAAGGAATTCGAAAGTCATAAATTGATTCCTAAAATATCATTACCATGAAACAAAATAAATAGTTTTATCTAAATCTTTAGCTAAGCACATTCAAATTTCTTTTTAGGCAAAATCATCCTACACAGAAGCAACTCTGAGCATAGGAAGTTAAGGCTTATTGGAGAGATTGTGTTAACACATTCCTCTTGAGAAGAAGAATTTATCAGCTCTGTCATGAACTTATAAGCTTACAAAGATTTACTCAGACTGAGTGCAGAAAAAAATCCTTTCTCCGTTAGTGACAAGACAGAGGATGGGAAACACAGACAAAGAGAAAACAGTGGAACAATGCTAATATTTAAGGCACAACATTAAAATAACTTTTCCCTTCTGTGCTCTGTATCTTGAAAGGTTAAAGTTTACAGGCTTTCCATTTGTCAAGGTCTTTAAGAAAAGAATGAGATTGAATGATTAATGCTTGCAGCAAGAATAAATAAATGAGGACAACACTATACTGTGAAAGAAAGCTTGAACATATAGCAAAAAGTTGTCAAATAGCTGAATGGTTGAAAACTGGCTTTTGTAAAATGAATTACTGTATTCTTTATTATAAAGTCAGAAATTAGTGCTTTATTTTAAGATATAAAATATACAATTCAATAATTGCACAAATTATTTTATCATTTTACTATTTTATTTATTATTTTATTATTTTAATATTTTATTTATTATTTTATTAGGTAAGTTGTTATTTCCCTAAATATACAGTAACTATACCCCTTATTTGTCACTGCTGTAGTGCTGGAATCTCGAGATGTGCCACTGCACGGTGTATCGGTGATGATCTGTAGTATAATGGATTTCTAGGACAACTACGACAACACACCTTTCTTCTGTTCCTCTGCTCTTCCTCACCTTAGGAGTGTGAGGAAAATCAGGATTCCAGAAGTAACATTTTAAAGGGGATTCAGAGTTCCTGGCTGTAGCTTTCTATTGGTCTCATAGAATTCTTCTATTATGATTTTGTTTGCAGTAGAAAAAGTGTTCTTTTAGTGCATTGAATACTTTAAAACAGATCTGCCCTACAGTCCACATCTACATATATTGGAATTCACTGTTGCATATGTGTTTTGTGATTTTCCATTCCCTCCAAAGAGTCACATTTGGAGTAAACATTCAAATAAAGATAGGTTCTGAAAGCTTTGTTTATAAAAAATCCTTTTTTATCCTGTACCTCTTTGCAGAAAAATCCTTTCTGTCTATGGAATCTGTTTGCTTTTTGGTCATTGAATCCTAGGCTTCTTGGAATTTGAAAAAAGAGCATAGTTGTCAATCATTTGCAGAGTTGCCCAGACATAGTTTGTGTCCACTCAAATGCATTAACTTTCCAGTTCCACATCTCTCTCAAATATTGACCTATAACACTCATATCTAAAAGATTCTTTCTCTTAAAAAAAAATTACAAATCAGTGTAAGTGTATGAGGAAAGTTTTATTTTAGCAGCCATAGAAAATCATGGGTAGGAAATTTGAAAAAAGACAAGGAAAAAAGATCAGGAAAAGAAAGGGGACCATATAAGCCCCAAGATGTAACAAAAGTAATTTCCATGGAAATTATGGGTAGATGGAGACAAAAACTTTAAGAAATCTTGGATTGAAAGAATTAGTAAGGCACTAATCAACTGTGGAGGTTGTGAACAATGGGAAAATAGTGGCCCTATCACTGCTCTTTGCACCTTTGTAACTTCAGTCACTGCTGCACAGTCACTATCACAATCCAAAACTGGAGCCAGGAACTTCTTGAAGCCATAGTTTCTGCTCTTGTTACAAGGTCTTAATTTACCCCTCTTCTAAACAGCACTGAAAATCTTATTCCTTATTAATAAGATGCTTAACTGTTATCAAGTTTGAAATTTAATTTGCTAGACGACTTCATACATTTGTTTCCATTCACTGTCATCAGTGTTAGGTCACTGCAGACTGAATGCTGCGATCAACTGCCTTCGTTGTAAGTTAGGAATTCACATGCAAACGTCCCATGCACCAGCCCAAAACTGGCCCCTTTTCAATCTGATATTGCATACTCATTCACTGCTGGAGTGTAATTTTTTCATTTTATATGTAAATAACTTGCTTTTCTTTCCTCACTAGAGAGTGTTGAGTTATTCATGATAATGTATTCTTTCATCTTTTTTTTTTTTCGGAGTGGCAGTTTCTTCCAAACTTGGAACATCTCACAGCAAGCAGAGAAACCAACATCTTTTTCACAGCATGGTATTAGAATATTTGGCTAAAGGCCCTTAAACATTAAAAAGAAACAAACAAACAAACAAAAAGTCCTATTCATGATCCCTGTGTTTACTTGTTATGCTCAATTTGCTCTTTCATGCTTGTAGCACACAAAGGAAATTTTGATGTCTTGGTGTTTTAATGGCCTGTTGTTTTATCTTTATAAGGAAAGGAAGCATTTTCTTCATCCATTTTCAATGATTTCTACAGGAAAAAAACACAAAGCTATGGCTAAGAGAGGTTTTCTTGTTAAATGCCATGCTTCTCCAAGCCTCACATTCTGTATGCTGTGGAACATTTATTGAAAGACTGTAAGTTTTAACAAAGCAACATGTTCGTTTACTGTACAGAGCGATGCTAAGCTTATTTAGTGACACTGTTTGAAATTTCAAGGTTACTTTGGATTTTTTTAAAACCTCTTTTTCAATATTATGTCTTTCAAGATTAAGCAAAATTAAGACTGTATGCATTTTGTAAATAACTCCTTCCTATTACAAGCAGTAAATACAATGAAGTGCAGCATAAAATTGATTGGTATGATGTTTGGTATATGCATCATAATACCACTATTTAAGTTCATAAACAAAATTTAGCAATCTAATTAATGTACTATGTCATTCATTGGCTGGTATTAGGCTTTTGAAAGACATAACATAGAAAACCGAATATAAGAAGTATGGACTAAAATCTTGATTTCACCACATTGGTTGTGAAATGATGGTTTCACTGTGTGAAAGGATGCTTCCTTTTCTACTGCCCTGATACTTTCTAACTTGGCTCTGCACGTTTGCCTCATATACCTGATAGCACAAAAGAATTGTACTCTCACTAAAACTCTGTGGAATTAAATCACCAAAATACTCACAGAATCAGAGAATGATTTGGGTTGAAAGAGACCTTAAAGATCACCCAGTTCCAAACCCCTGCCACAGGCAGAGAATCTCCCACTAGACCAGGTTGCTCAAATGTCTTGGATTTTATTAGAAAAAAAAAAAAATATTTACTGTTTTCTCTAGTTAACACTTCTGTCATTAAAACCAGGAATATTTACCTTTAAAATAAATTTTCTTTTAAAATCATTTGCTTTCTGTCACACACCATTAACTCTTCCTCTTTTGATATTTGAAATTATGCCACTAATCATTGATTTCCACAGTATTTGCCCTCCATCATAAGGTAAATAATTTTTGTCATTTCTGCTATTAGATATTGGGCAACCATATTCCCTTTAGTGAAAAGAAGTTAGGCAGAATTTTAAAAAGGTCTTAATATGTGTATTTAATTTCAGAAGCCAAGAGAAGGAGCCCATCTTAACAACTACGATAAACAAGCAGTCTAATATTGGCAACTGTTATTTTAATTTCTTTGCCATTTTGCTTTTGTTTCATGGTCACACTAGACTCTGCAAAAAAACCCGGCAGTGCCTATGTGTGTATGTTGGGGGTGTGGGAGATAAACAAAAGATTTTTTTTTTTTTAATTATCTCTTTTTTCTGAAAGACAGAAACATATAAATGAGGCCTGTAGATGAAAAAGAAGTTTTAAAGAGTGCTATTCTCTGTCTGGTTCGTATTGGGCCTATTATAAAAATTTGTCTTATAATTGCTTTATGATGAGAGTCACTTTCACTTTGTGGCCTTCAGTTAGCCACTGGCTACCTAGCATTCTTAATAAATTCACTAAGTTGAAAGGAGATGAGAATGCATAGTTTTCCCTCAAATGGACGTATGAACACAGGAATAATCTGGAATGTCAGCAGGAGTATACTTTAGGCTGCATTAAGTGGGAAAAACATCACTGTCAAAATCCAAGGCCCCTTATAATGTCAGCAGATAGCCTTGTGAACATGAACAGTATGAAAACCCAGGAAAACTCCAAGTAATATCGGAAACTGCAAGATTATGAGAACTTGTCTACAAAATTTGTTTTACAAGAGGAATTGTTTGTGGGTGACTGGATGACAAGAGACAGGATGCTGAACTTCCACTGCAGAAATTCAGAAATGAGGGACTGCAGAATTCCCCTCAAATGCCTGAACATTTCTGATGCTGTATCTGTCCCCTGATCACTACATCCCTGTCCAGCACAGGGTGATCCAAACCCAGATTGTGATCATACAGTCAATAATCACAAGGCTCAGTTAAGGCAAGCAAGTAATTACCAGATGACAGTAAGAGAATATGATTCACAGTTTAACCTAACTACATGCATCAGAAATGTGATTACTACATTTTATAAAGCTTTTCTTGGTCCTTTAATTTGATAGTTAACATATTAATTATGTTTTTCCTTTCTAAAACAAACAAGCATCAAAAATTCTTCAGAACACACAGGTTATGTACGAAGTAAAAAGTTATCTAACACAGTCATATAGAAATGATAGAAAATCCCACAATAAGGATATACAGCCACTAATCAAAAGGGCACAGATTTTGACAACTGAACTCAAGTCTCATTGTGGAGTGCAGCTTCAAATTTTGTAATGGCTGTAATTTAATTATTAGTTTGCAGTCAGAATGTAAGCAAAGGGAAGTGACTTACATCTGACCAAGAACAGTTGCAATAATTATTGTATACACAGTATTTAGGGATGCCCCTTGGCAGGGCTTCTGAATATTATCATGTCAATTCAACATATATCATTTAAAATGAAACAGACTTATCTTTTTTGACATAGCAGAAGATGCAGGAACACTAATATAAAACTGCTTAATGCACTCTACATGTTTAATGCATGTTTAGGTGACAGAAAATAAAGGTCAGCAATTGTCCACACTCTCAAAAATTAATGAATTTAAGAATAAAAATTCCTTATACAACCAGTAATTGAGTTAATTTTATCACCTGCTTAGTTGGAAACTGTCTGTTTTGGAGCCATATCCCAGCTCTCATCTTCTAAATTCTTACTAGTAATACTTTTGATAGTGCAGTACTACATACAAACGCATCAAACCACTGCTGAGACTTCTACGGGTTCAATTTCAAAAGTATGGAAGAGGCAAAGAAGCAACTGTTCTCTGAAGATGAACTATGGCCAGTTTCAGATGAAAAAAAGATATCTACCTCCAAGAGGACAAAGAAATTGAGCGCAGCTACATTTTCACTATGGTGAGTCTCACCTTCATTTTATCATGCTGAGTTAAACAACTACATCCAAAAAAGCTTTAAATAACCATGAAGAATATTATAGAATAAGTTCATGCACTGCTTTGCCTTTTTAAATGATTTTTTTTCCCCCAAGAAATAGTAAGTCCTTAAATGTGAAATAGATTTTTTTAGGTTGGAGTTCCATGGTTTTAGGGGGAAAAAAATTATTCTTTTTTAGTTGGCCTTCATTTAGTATCAGCCTAAAACATGCAATTAATATGTCCTATAATAATTGGAGAAATGGCTTGCTAATAAGAAGACTCCTTTTTAAATTCATATTTAATATAAGTTCTATTAAATCTTCTTTAGCATGTAGGCTTGCCAACAAAATTAGCAAACATTATTTTGAATAGGGAAGCTAAAATTTTGGGAATAGGTATTTATCTTTTATCCCTATGTGGGAAAAAAACCCCCAACAACACTCCATACATAAGTCTGAACCTGCCAGTATTGCACACATAAATTATCTTACTTTCCATTACATGCTCTTTTCACATTGGCAAAAACTAGCTGATCACGTCATAGCTTGCTTTCTTTGCTTAAACAGCTATGTGATGTATAATGAATCACATTTTAGCTCTATAATACGAAAGTTTCCTCTTCCTAATATGTTAATAGGTAAAAAATCTAAGAGAAATCTGATTTAGAGGAGGGCCACAAAGATGACCAGAAGGTTGGAGCACCTCTCCTACAAAGACAGTCTGAGAGAGCTGGGGCTGTTCAGCCTGGAGAAGAGAAGGCTTTGGCTGGACCTCAATGCAGCCTCCAGTACCTCAAGGAAACATAAAAAGGAGGAAGAGGAACTTTTTGTACAGATAAAAAATGACAGGACAAGGTGTAATGGTTTTAAACTGAAAGAGGGAAGCTGTAGATTAGATATTAGGAAATTAGACATTAAATTCTTTACTCAGGAGGGTTTTGAGGTACAGGAACAGGTTGCCCAGGGAGGCTCTGTGTGCACTACCCTTTGCAGTATTCAAGTTCTGTTTGGATGGAGCTTTGAACAACCTGGTCTTGTGGAAGGTGTCCCTGACCACTGCAGGGGGGTTGGAACTGGGTGATCTCTAATGTTTCTTCCAACCCAAACCACTGTGTATTTTATTCTGTGATTCTTTGACTAACATAAAAAAAGGAACAGTAGTCATTGATTGGCACATCTACTGGCAGGAACTCTGTAATAATTGTATAATATACAGTAATAGTTTTCCTTTTCTTATGGAGACATGAAGCATCAGAATGTTCTGCTGAAATTATTCAATAATCTTCTTTTAAAAATTTGAACACTAGCCTGTTACTTGGTGCTGTGTTCTGGTTAGGCTTCAGCTGGAAAAAAGCTACTATACTCATTCCTATACTGTTTTCTTCACAGTCACCAGCTCACACACACACAGAAGTCTTATATAGTTTGTAGGAAATGGTGTGCAATAAAAAAGTAAAAAAAAATTACATATGTCATTTTAATGGGGAAGGAAAAAAGAAATAAGAACTTTAAATTGCCCAAAGCTCTTGCTGCTGCAGTGTCAGCAGTTCTGTAGAAAAGTCAATCACCCCATCATTGCTTCACTGTTCTCTTGACCCTGGAGAGATGGAAGACAGAAATGGTTTCTGAAGAATCAAATAATAAACAACAAAGAAACAGAACAAAAAACAAACAAACAAAAAATTAAAATGTTGCATACATGAAAAATCATGACTTTTTAAGATAAAAGAGATTTAATAGCAAGCAAGAGCTCAGACTTTAACTTTTTACCTCTAGGCTTGGATTATGATGTGCAGAGTATACATATGGTTTATTGGGTGCTGGAGACAGGGAAAAGTGGATACTGTTAACAATTCATATTTAATTACTATTATTGCTGCATGATTCAAGAAAGAAGAGGGTATGTATTGCTATTAAGCACACATTTTATATATTCTTGTCAGAAAATTTTTGGTAAGCTGTATTTCATTACATGTTACATTAGCAACTTTCATCATAAGCATTACTGCTCCATTAAAACAAAACTGTTTATTTCAACTGAGTCACAACAAGCATCATCTATTATATTAATAGCTAGGCTGCAGTAAACTAAATAATGCTTAGAAGGCATGAGAAGCCATGAAGGCAAGTAGACATTTTAAAATCACATTCCAAAGAATATATATCATATATGCCTAAAATAACTGACATATATGCATACACATAGCAAAAAAATATTCACATCTGCCTAGTTCTGTCTTTCCACTAGTGCATATAATTTAAGTAGCAGGTTTTCTGTGTCAGAAAAAACCAAAATTGCTCAGAATCCATTTTTATAAGTTTTTAGGACTGTCTGAAAGATTAACTGAAAAAGCTTTTTTCCAGAGTTTATCACTCAGGTCTGCCACTAACTCTAAGGTAAACTAAGTGTGAGATACTAAAAGAGTAACTTTTACCACCAGACATTCTAACACAGAGATTACAGCATTTACCTGTATTTGACATAGAAAAAAAATTGTAACATCAGGTGGTAAACTGAGATGGAGGCAATTGCACATACAAACAAGGTCTCAGTTCACAGTGTTTGTAAAATTCATAGTTCTATGTTTTAACTCCCCACTTAGACCCCATCCCACTTAACCCCACCCCACCTCTTCAGCAACAGAGGTCTCGATACAGGCTTTTCTGTTTATCATATCCTCCTGTGGTTTCCTTATACCTCTCTATGAAACCCCTATTCAGGAATTCTGCCTATAGAAAAAATATATTGTAACAAGAATTACACTAAAATTAATGGGGATTTCTCTCTTTTCAGATGAGTAAAATAGGTATGTATTACAATCAGTTCTGAAATGAGTTCTGCAATCTATGAACCCTTGAGATGTCTGTTTTGAATTCACTTGTCTGTGGCAGGTAATGTATCTGTTGGCAGTACACAGCTCGATAGGTCAATACTGTCAGGTCACATCTGCCTTTATGCTGAGCCTCTTCACAGCTGGCCTGTGTCCCTGTGTCCTGCTGATACATTTCCCTTTCCTTTTAAAAATATTGCCATTTACTATTTTATCTGATACATATGGCAAAGAAAAAATTAAATAAATATTTGCTAGCTCCTGGATTACACTGAATTACTGAATGCAACGCTTGCTTAGGGAAACAATCCACAAGGAATACATCTGAATAATAACTGTTGTCTCAGTACACCCCACTTGCATCTCTTGTTCATCCAAGTTCCACATACTGAAAAATAACTGCATATAGAAAATGAAATTTCCTTAGAATAGAAAATGTAAATCAAAAATATATTTTGCATCTTTTCTCAGTTAAGTTGGAATGTAGTTATACTTTGAAATCTTTCTCCATCAGCTGATAAAGCAATATTTTTGCTTTAATTATAAGTTTTTTCAATAATATAGAGCTGAAATATTTGTTTTGTTTAATATATGGTGAAATCAATTATGTAACTTCATGTTTGTCTATAGAGTTAAGAGTACATTATGCAAAAAAGCATTAGCATAACTAGTTGGTAGTGGCATTAGATTTATAAGTTCTTCTTTCATATATCACAGAATTATGGTCATAGAATACCAGGTGGGAAGGATCCTCAAGAATCATCTGGTCCAACCTTTCTTGGCAAAAGCACAGTCTGGACAAGATGGCCCAGCACCCTGTCCAGCTGAATCTTAAAAGTGTCCAACACTGGGGATCCACCACCTCTCTCAGGAGATTATTTCAATGGCTGATGTTTCTCTTTGTGAAAAATCTTCTTTTTGTGTCCACTTGGAATCTACCCAGAAGTTACTTGTACCCTATACCCCTAATTTTTTCCCATGCAATCCCTTGTAAAAAAAAAGGGACTCTCCATCTTCTTTGCAGCCACCCTTTAAATACTGGAGCACAGTGACAATGTTTTCTGATCTCAAGGTTGAACAAGCCCAGTTCTCTCAGCCTTTCCTCACATGCCAACTTCCCAGTCACTGATCATCTTTGTGCCCCTCTCTGGACCCTCTCCAGCCTGTCCATGTCTTTTTTGTAGAGTGGGACCAAAAGTGAACACAGTATTCCAGGTGTGTCCTGCCAAGCCCTGAGCAGAGTGGGACAACGACTTGTTAATCTCTGCTGGTGATGGCGTTGTTGATGAGCCCAGCACCCTGTTGGCTTTCTTTGCAGGAGCAGCACACTGCTCACTCACATTGAGCTCGCTGCCCACCAGGAACCCCAGGTCCTTTTCCACAGAGCTACTCCCCAGATGGACAGATCCCAGCCTGATCTGCACTCCTGGATGAAATATATGTATATAGATATAAATATACACACTATATATATATAGATATCTATAAAAATATATAATTATATATTATATATCAAATCCTGTTTTGTGTTCTATTACATTTACAATGATAAACATAAAGCCACTGCAGCAATCTTTTAAGGACAATTTTAAGCCACAGGGCTCAGAATTACACAAAATCATTGCTAGTTGGATTTTTTCTAGAAAAATAGGAAGATGTAAAATAGCAGTTTTTAGTACCTTATCTTCTGTTTACACTATNCCTGCCAAGCCCTGAGCAGAGTGGGACAATGACTTGTTAATCTCTGCTGGTGATGGCGTTGTTGATGAGCCCAGCACCCTGTTGGCTTTCTTTGCAGGAGCAGCACACTGCTCACTCACATTGAGCTCGCTGCCCACCAGGAACCCCAGGTCCTTTTCCACAGAGCTACTCCCCAGATGGACAGATCCCAGCCTGATCTGCACTCCTGGATGAAATATATGTATATAGATATAAATATACACACTATATATATATAGATATCTATAAAAATATATAATTATATATTATATATCAAATCCTGTTTTGTGTTCTATTACATTTACAATGATAAACATAAAGCCACTGCAGCAATCTTTTAAGGACAATTTTAAGCCACAGGGCTCAGAATTACACAAAATCATTGCTAGTTGGATTTTTTCTAGAAAAATAGGAAGATGTAAAATAG
>VXAC01005698.1:133652-272314 GCA_013399225.1 Rhipidura dahli
CTTCTGTTTACACTATTCTTCCTGCTACTATTTTAATTCTCAACATCCCTATAGCTTACAAAAGCCTGTGATTACTACCATGTGTAATTTATCCCTTAAACCAGTATATGCTTTAATAATGCACTAACCAAAATTCACGTATGTGTTATTATTCTGTTCTGCTTTTCTTTCTCCACAAAAACAGCCTAAGCAATTTATTCCTTTGCCTAATCATTTCAATATATTTTATCTCTGTTTCTATTTTTTTTGGGTTTTACAATCAATAAGTAGTGAAAGTATCCTGGTGCACATTTAACATACTGAAAGGACCTTCAGGCAGCACAATAAACTACTTGAATGTATTATTCATTTTTACTCAATTTTGCTGTAGCAGCTGAAAAAAATACTATACAAAATATGGAGTGAGTATTACTTAAATATTATAGCTTGTGATGGTGATATGGTTACATAGCTATTATTAAGGAGAAGCTCCAGATTTTGCATGATGGCTAAAGAAACACAATTACCCAAAATGTAGTTGAGTATTTTTCTCTATGGGGAAAAATAAGTGCATGCCCTGAAGCAGAACTTCCAAGATGCTCTCTTGCATCTGCATACTGTCAGCTAAAAGACCAAGACTATAATTTTCCAATACTTTCTAAAGGCATTGTTTTGAAATGCATTACTTCAGAGGGGTACACCTGTGAATGGTCTTTGTACAGCCAAGAATATGACATGGGATATGAGATATCAGTAGAAATCTGCCATTCAAATTCTGCTATGCTAATCACTGCAAATATAAGCAAGGAGATAAAATACCTGCTTCCCTGCTGGAAGTTGGAAGTGAAATCCTTGTTTTCCTGGAATCAGCAGCAATTACAATGACTTCAGCTGGATCAAGACCATACTTAGGATATTTACTATGCTCATTTGTTGGTGCTCTTCCTTTAAACAATTTTTTACCAAGATTAGTGAAAAGCAAGCAGGCATGTTAGATAATGCTAATAAAGAATTTGACTAAAAAATAAATATTTATCCTATATACAGGTGATGCAAGTATTAAAGGTCAGTTAAGTACAGTGAATGAAGCCTGCACACTGTGCAACTAAGCCATTAGTAGCTGTGTACTACCTTCCACAGTTTTCAGAACTTTCTGAACTGAGTAAACAATCAATCAGAACATTGTTCTTGTCAAAAATATCCAGTGATGATACCCACTAAAATACGAAACAAATTGGCGATGCTCCCACATTTGTTTTAGCAGTATAGTATAAATCAGCAGCATGTAAAAGGGTAATCAGACAACAGGACTGACAGCAGTGTTTTACAGTACTCAATAAATCTCATGCCTGAACAGAAAACGACAGAGCAGTTCCAGCTCTGCAGCCGAGATCCAGCAAATGACTGAGCAACTTACAAGACACCAATGAAATTAATGCATCAAAACCTGAAGTTGTGAAAAGCTTCAAGATCAAAAAGCTTCCATAAGGCCCCTCCATGACCTCAGTGGTATTTGGACAGATAAGACACATCAGTTTCTGACCTTTAAAGATCCCTAACTGCTTAATGGATAAGAATTTCAATTTTGGCAATGTCAAACAACTTACGGCTCAACTCATCTTAGTAAGAGTTCTTTCAAAAATGGGTGACTGGTGCCTTCAAGAAAGGGATTCTTGTCCAAACCTGGATTCCACAAGCAGACAAATAAAAATAATACACTGAAACGTGGAATACTTCTGTGTTCAGGGCCTTCACCAAAACTGACCTTGAACTGTGCAAATTTTAGGTACAACTGATGTTACTAATACATGAGCTAGGGTCATAACGATCTGAAATTTGGATTGCCATCTTTCACTGGGAGATCTTGGGGCACTAATACCCCCTTGGCTGGAGATGAACTAAGGAAACACAGTATATGTTCTAACATATCATCAGAGCATATATTCAGGAGAGAGAAAGAAAGGCAAATAGACAGGAAGAAACTGGGAAAGAAAACAGGTACCTTACCTCACTTTTAAATTGCCTTGCTGTGGTTGTCCATCGTAAATTGATAAAATATCAAAATCTTCCTCGAGGGCAAAAGTATGAAATGACAGTTGTATCCTGTTACGCTCTCCTGTGATAATGATCCATGTGCAGTTAGCATAATTTGGATAACCATGAGGAAATCCAGGGCTTTCTATAGTACCATTTGGTCCCTGTACTAAGCCTCCACAGTTCTGACCTGAAAAAGAAGAAAGGAAAATTTGTAGTTGGTTTCCTTTTCCTTCTTATATTCTTACATAAGTGCTATATGTAAACTTAATTTTACATTTTTTTTATAGATTACAAACAGCACATAAAATTGCATTTATATCATCTTCCCTCCATATTAAAAACCCTCATAGCTGGATTTTCTGAGACACTTAACATCTTTTTATGCACTGAATCATTATTTGAGGTTCTGTAGTATTAACAATGTATGACTTACTCATTCAAATGTGAAATTTCAGCATTAGCCTTAATGCCATAAATTCAACAGACTGACAGTTTTAATGGCATAAGAGTGTTCAAAACTTTTTGGCAAATGCTATTTTAAAAGTTTCTATACAAATACTAAAGTATCAGAGTTTCTGATGTTCTGAAACCTACTTTAACATGAAGATCAAAATGTAGACACATTTAATATTCATTAGGTTACAACTAACATCAACATTTCTATGCTTTGAATATACAGTAAAATTTCTGGGGTGAAATATTTGTAGTGCCATGTGTTTTGTGCTAAAAAAAAGTGGGGTTTTTTGTTTGGTTGGTCTTTTTGGTGGTTTGGTTTTGGTTGTTGGTTTGTTTGGTTGGTTTGTTTTGGGGGATTTTGATTCTTAAAAATAACAGTAAGGGTTTACTCAGCAGGTTTTTGTACCTGGTTTGTACATCCTACAGACTTTGTGAGGGCATGATAGCTCATTAATGGGAAGTCCTCAGCAAGAAACCTTGACTTACAGTGCACACTGCTGCTAGTTTCCTATTTGATTTGTTAATCCCACACACAACAGCTGTACTGACTCTGAGCTGGAGAAAAGCTCAGAAGTTAATGAAATATTTGAACAGAGAAAAATATAAGGACATTCTGTGCACTGTAATGCTTAGATTATTATATGTGTTTAAGCACACTTCAGAACAAGTATAATCCCACATTTTATTGTTATACCTAAACCAGAAAAGCATTTCTGACTGCAATTTTGTTTTTAACTTCCCAGCAGTGGGTGTCTCAGACTGAATCTTTCAGAGAAGTGCTGTCAAATTCTTGTGGGAGGTTTCTAAATCTTAATAAGATGGATTTTAAAAACGGGATTTTGTGCTAAAACTAAAGAACTTCTTAGTAATCTTTTTCTACTGAATTTCAAATATAATAACTCTAATGAAGAGATAAAAAGGCTCTGGGGATTCAGGAAATTTTTAAAGTAAAAATCTTCTGTGGTATACCTATCATTTGATTCACTTTAATAAGACACCGGTATTACCAAACATTTGCAAAGAAGGAACCTATTACACCATGAACTTAGCATGAATGTTTCATTTATGTACTGTTCACAACAACTCATCAGCATTCTTGCATATACTTCACGTTGTATCCCTCTTCCTACAACTGCAGGGGAAATGTCATACAAACGTCACAAACAATTAGAAATAGTTTAATTACTACAGAACTGATGGTCTAAAAACAGAAAAGGAAAATTATAGTGACAGACCACCACCCTGTTACTCAAACCAGCTACTTTATATCTCCAACATTGGTTTCTGTAAGCCAAGTACCCCTTGCAAGCTGCAAGCTGCAAGCTACCAAGTGCATCTTAGCAATTCATCTAAAATCTGTCAAAGGCAGAACCCCATTTTAGGAGCAGAAATTTGTAATTCTAGTGTATAAAGTATATAGTACACCATATGTAACTGCATATGTAAATGCAGTATCTTAACTACATTTCTGACTTACAGGGAGACAAACAAATTATGTACCCAATCTCTTTGGGAACCCTAGAACTGGCTTAAAGTAAAACTTTATTAACCTTTATTTTTAAGCTTTATTAACTTTATAGTTGTATGGTTATAAAGTTTACAATATAAACTTTATTAACTTTTATTTTTAAACTCCATACTGCTGAGGCAGTAAGTGAACCCTCACAGCCCCCACCCGGCCATTACTTAGCAGTTTCCTTACACAGATGCTTACTACCCACTTGCAGAAGTTTTTGTAACTGCCAGTGATTGCTTCCAGTTTTAATCCAGATGGTGTTTTGTACTCCTGTCTGTTGATATAGGTTATTGTGCATTATTATTTTGGAAAATAAACAAACTCTAATGAGAAATAAGGCAGAAAATGTTTTACCACTCTTTAACTTAAGCATTTCTTACAACCCAGAGTCCTTTCTTTCTCCACTTTGCTTTTGCTCTCCTTTATATATATTCCTCCAGTTCTGAAACTATTCATACACAGGTTCTGAAACTATCCATACACATATTGCCCATTTACTTTGTACCCAAGAAAACATGAGGCAAACGAGAATCATAAAGAAAAATGATTACTGTGAAATGCTATTTAGATTTCTTCTTAATTTTATAGACATATATAAATATATACTTATTTACTTAGTGTTCAGTAAAAAAACAGTAAAAATCCTTGAAGAAATTTAATACACAGTTAACTCCTAGCAAGCTCATTGCTGCACACTCGCAATTTCAAGGATGATTTTGCTTCTGAAGTAAGCAATATTCAAAGAGATTTTAAGAGCTATGCTGACCCAGAAAACACATTTCCTTCTATTACTGTCCCTGCCTAGTTAAGACACAAGCATGTTAACAGAGCAGAATGTAGAAAAAAAAATTGCCAGCTTCTATCTGTATAATATCTATTTTATCAATATATGTAAGTATAAAACCTTCAGAATTGTCAAATGCTGCACCTCTTCAAAGGAGTAAATTCAGCATCAAATCACTTAAGAGGGATTCAATTGGAGGATGTACTTGGAGAACAGGAACAAAGAGACTTAGAGTGATAGCAGCAAATTAGATAGCAGTTTAGCATACAATATCCTGCAAGAAATAGTGCAGTTTCTGACTGCAGAGACACCATAGACCAGTAAGGTTACAGTGATGAAATTAACTAAGAACATTTTGTTTCTTACATGTATTATAGGAGAAGAAAGATTCGACAAAGTAAAGAAAATAAACATATCAACAGCAGAGATTAAGTAGTTTAGCTGAGGTGAATGTAGACTGAATACCACTGACTACACCCCAAAAATGTCTGCTCCTACATTTTGCATTACCTTTGGCCTTCGTCTCAAATAACAAATTAAATACTGCCATTTTTCACAAGATGTACAGTCACTGATTGAGTGCAATATGAGTACACTGAATTATTTTAATACCAAAGGTATATTAGACTGCATTATTCATATGATACCATGTAATTGTTTATATGAGTATAAACTATGCTGATATTATTATTTTTCTGTCATATATTGTCTATAAGAATATATTCCTAGACAGCTATTTTAACCTTATGATTAAAAAAGTGTATTTTAAGAAAACTGATACTCTTGGCTTATAGTTGAAAAATACTTAAAATTACTACAGCCTTATTCTATTTTTCAAAGTTACTTTGCATATCCTGTACCAGTCCTATTGCACTTGCTCAGGCTCAGCATTTCTCCATTGTGATCCCTAAGTGAGAGCCAGTGAAGAAAACAGAACACTCTCATTTTCCCATAAATACTGGTGTCAAATGGGTGGTAAAATCACTAAGAATCAGTATAATTTTAATACTGCTTTGCTGTAAGATTTTGAGCAAACTTCACCAAATACAGACTTAATACTCCCTAAGAAAATCTGATTTTTATTTTCCTGGGCCTTTAAGTTTATTTATCACATATTCCCATCCTCCCCCTACTCATACTTCCCACCCTGTTTACCACATTCACTGACTTCTTTTTGTTTGTTTGTTTCAAGTTTGAAATGCTTCTACAAGAAACATGCAAGGAGGAGCACTTCTCTTCTTTTGGTTTTTAAGGTAGTCTGTGGAAGACTATATGTATGTATATGTATACATAAATGTGTTTACATAATAATAGTTATGAATTTTTGCAAAGTAGATGTATTTTGTACAAGAAACTATAAAAGGCATCAAAACTAACCAGAAAAGTCAGTGATGATAAAGATATTTTGATTAATCATGATAATGAAAATGAAGTCACATTTATTCTTATGACTAAGTAGCATTTCCCATTCTGCAGCTACAGAGGCTGAGAAGATATGTCTAGCAAGATTGGACCTTCCTCATTCTTTGAAATAGTTTCTAATATGAATTTGTTGTATTAGTAAGTTTAATAAGTGAGAAGAGCTGCTCATTCTGCTCAGTTCCATTTCTCCAACAGCAAGTCAAAGGAGAGAGGGCTTCGACAAAAAAACTCCCTCCTGTTCATGAGCAGGGACTTTGCAAAAGGAAGACATCCCAATACCCTTGTCTTCCTGTTTAAAAGCCCTTGATAGATTTATTTTCCATTAACTCATCTCTGAATCATCCTCTGAGTCTATACCAACTTCTAGGGTCTTTAATGTATTGTAGAGGGAATCCTAACACACAAAAAAATCCTTTTTGTGTTTGTTCAGCAGTTACCATCTGTTAGGTTCATTTGAGGCACCAGTAAGTGGGTTTTTTTTTGTTTTTTTGGTTTTTTTTGTATGAAACAGAACATACAGATGATCTTTACCTATGTTTTCCATGCCACTTAGCATCTCATTGACCTTTGTCATGCTCTTTTTTTCCAAGCTTTAAAGTTCCATTTCATACAGTTCTTTGCACCTAAGACATTTTATCACTTTTCTATGACCATTTTGATGCTGTGTTATATCCTCCATGAGACAGGGATGACAAAACTTCTCATAATATTCAAAATGTGTATACATCATTTACACTGTGATCATTTTAATCCCTTTCCTCTTCTCCCACTAATTTAGTATCTTTTTTTCTAAGGTAAGTAGTAGCTTGACATTTTATATTACTATGGATTATAACTAAGGTTTTTTTTCTCTGGAATTACAGTGAGGCCTGCCATTTTACATAGACAAATGTGATTTATTAGATTTCCTACAGTTTATTACTATGGACAACACATCACATCACATTAGTCTACTCTGAATTTTATCAACTACTCCCCTTACGTGGTCACATAAGGCTGTTTTGTGTAATTCTTCACAATTGGTCCTCATTGTCATTAACTCATCACTTCCTATCATCACAGGCACTTGATTGCTTACTCTCTTTTGCAGGTCACCTATGAGTTTCCTGATCCCACATGCTAGCACAGATCTCTTTGGGATGCCATGGTGACTCCTTCCATTGTACAAAATATCCATTTTCTCCTGAGGCACAAATTTTATCCAACCTTTCAACAATGTACAACTTTCATATGCCCTACCTGATTTACTGCCTTTACAGTTGTTGCTGGGGAGCCTTGTTCAATATCTTTTTGGAATTTGGATGACCTTTATACACATTCAGGCTGATTCATTCAGAAAACTCCATTAGGTTTGAAAAGCATATAATTTTAAACTTTTTCTTCCATATGTCAAATTTAATCATGTGTGAATCGAGTTTTTCCTTAATAGAGTTTCCTAACACAAATTTCAGGTGTTACAGCTTTTATGCCCTAATGTTCTTTAGTCCCTTTTAAATATGGACATCTCAGGTGAATCGAAGCTGGAGATTACATTTGCTGTGCAGCAATTTTTTCCCTAGATTGTCTTTTAAACTCTGGATAATACATGATGTTTGTGACATTACTGTTTATTTTGTCTGTTTGTTCCATAACCTGTTCTACCAAATTTTCAACTTTGAACAGAGGCATTGAGGAATTTTCCACAGAGAACAGTTCATGCATGGGAATTACAAAGCATGTCTATTTTTTGTTGTCTTCCTTAATCTTGCCTTTATGTTGTTAGTATCTATTGGCCCAGCATGACTGTTGCAGGGTACTTGCTCCACCTGTGTTGAAATGAGGAGTAATTTTTAGTTTTACAGTGTTGGCCTGCAATGCTCTTGGACACTGTTTTATTTGCAAAAAAAAAACCTTCAGAGAGGGCCCAGCAACCATGGGATCTCGCTGATACACCTGCTTTCACTCACCTTACCTTGGGATTATCTCCCTCTGGCACAAAACAACATTGACCACTTGATTTGTATATATAGCAGGATGAGTCCCATCATCTCCCTCCTATTCTTATCTGTGAGGCCTTAATTATAGGAGTTGATGGTTAGAGTCTTCAAAGATTTTAAATCCTCTCTCCTGCACAGTAAAGTCAGACACACATCTCCCATGTCCCCAGAGCACCTCGTGCCTGTAATTTTGACTCCTTTAACTCAAACATGAACAGTTGCAGAACTTTGTTACTGCACTGTTAGCAATAGCTTAAATGACTTTGAACAGCAAAGTGCTTGACAGCAACAGTTTTGTGAATATGACTTTTAACAAAAAGGATAAAAAATAAATGTTCCTGATAGTGCAAAGAAGTGTTATGTATACATAGAGCAAAAAATATTTCTTTTTGAACTACAAACAGATAACTACAGATTTAAATTGTCGCTTCTATCTGTTGAGACAGTGGAGCAATAGAGAGCTGTAAGACATGAACAGGTAGTTTTCACATCTTGCTCAACCCTTTTTCCTTTCTCTTGTGCTTTTATAGTCTCTCTTTGTATTTTCTCCTCTCCTGAGCTCTATGTAATCTGCCAGCACTTCCTACCCCCACTTAGACCTGCAGGCCTCCACAGTCCCTGCCATCAATTGGCTGTGCTCTGCACTGAGCCTTCATCACTTCTTCCTCATTAGGATAACCTCAAGCCATCTTCTGACTGTCTTAATACTCACTAAAACTGCTATTTCCTAAAGCAACTTCAATCAAGAATGGAAATGTCAAATGGCCAGAGAGGAAGAGGCACTATTCTTTGAGGACTGTTTCAAATAGAATGTAGCTACTTCAAGTGTCCTTTAAAACTCCATAAAAAAACCTCACAACATCGTTATGAGGCACTTTCCAGGGAACTAATCAAATCAGAAAGTACTGAGATTCTTTTAATTTAGGCACCACTGAAGATTTATTCACAACTGCAAGCCACCATCTTTACTGACATACCTGGAGCACGCCCCAGCACAGAGTTCTCACAAAGAGGGCACCTGCCCCACACCAGATTCTGTTTGCTGTGCCTACCATTGCCTTCCAGCCTCAGGGAAAAAAGCACTGCAGGGCTTCAGTACTTCACATTTTTAAACATACCCAAGGCAGTTCCAGTGCAATGTGAAATGAGAACAGTGTAAATTTATTCCCTTGTCACTGCCTGCATCTGGGAAAGAGATGGGGCAGCCTCACCTCTGCTGGCTGCCGGACACAACCCTTCCAAACACTAGCAGTTGCTTCTGAATCATTCAGTATGCTGTAGCTTGGCACTAAAGGTAAAAATAGAGGGAAAATGGCAGCTAAATTACAAAATTTAGATGGATTTCCTATAAATACAAATCTGTTCAAACCCTGCAATTTTTGACTGTGACCAGTCTAGGACCTTCATGGAGTCCATCTCATGTGAGATGTTTGAATGCATGTAATAAACTTAAATTCTGATGCAGACATTTACAAGGTGACTGGAACTTCATCAATCTATAAAACATTTTAGATTCAGACCTTCTAGCCACAGGATATGTATTCACTGATTGTGCTGATGAAACATAAAAGTAAGTGGTTTTAAAGTCTCAGATTCATACTCTAAGAGTCAGGCACAAGCTTTTTGGACCATTCCTTATGTAAATTTAAGTCTTTATCCAGAACTCAATGAAATTAAATTGTCCTAAATGCTAAAGATTAATATTACTATTCAGCAAGAAATTCTGAAACAGTTCTGCCATAATGCTAGCTTTTCTGTGTACCAGAGCAAAACAACTTAATTGCTGGCATGTGAAAGTTTTATTTTAATGAAGTTCTCAATGTTGAAATGCATATTATATGTAAACTGGATTATGCTACCATTACAAATTGAGAAAAAGATATTTCATCTTCACTTTTCAATACTGGATTGCCCAAAAAGACCAATAAATCAGTATTCACAAAGGTTAATGGGGAAATTAAATGTGGGACAATATTCTCTCTGCAGGAAATACTTTTTTTTTTTTTTTTTAAAAGGCTTTTAATACTTTTAAAAAAATCCAGTGTATAACACTAAACTCAGTACCACTGGTAAGTAGAGGCAAAAAAATAATACCATGATCTCTCTTTCAAGGCTACCGCTTGACAGTGCTTCCTTCTGACAAAGCAGTAAGTTCTTAATTAAAAGCAACTAGATTATATGAATTTGTTTTATCCCTTTTCTTTCAAAAATATGTATTTCATCCCAGTAAAGCAAAGACCTTTGCATTCTCTTCTTTCTTCCTTTGAATTTACTCCAATTGTTCATCAAAATGAAGGAAAGAAAATGCATCAAAAAGAGAGGAAAGCAATGCAAGCCATATACCAGATTTGAAATATGTAGCAGGTGGTGTTGAAAAAGTTCTTTTAAGGAGAGTAAGATCCTATGTTTTAAAATGCTGAGCTAAAAGCAGATTTAGTACCCTTGAAAAAAAGACTATTCTTCATAGACGCAAACACATTCTGCAAAAGGAGATCACCAAGGACAGGTTGGATTTTATTTTTCTGCTTTTTTAAGATCAAGTAAAATAAATTGAGGCTTTAGGTAAACATCACTATTACTGTTACAGTTGCTTAGCAACAGCTGGTAGAATTAGAGAGCATTGTACAGCTCAGGTAGATAAAAGGAAAGTGCTGATTGCATTGCTTGTGAAATACTAAAACAATAAAACAAATTCTCTTCTGAGTTTCACTGGAACAGGAGCAACACAACTGTAGGCAAACTACTGTGAGGATTTCTTTACCTCTCTTCTGCCAGGCTCCTGCGACATACAGGCCAATTGTCTGCACCAAATCTGATCACTTCAGCATTGTCACTTTGACTTTCATTTTTTATTGATGTCTTTTATTGATGCCACTCTCCCAGACCACTTCACTGACAGCCTTGCTCACATGTCAGGATCTCACAGCAGGTTTTCTTATAATCTTTGTCACTGGACGCCTACACCATGAGGCTGAAAAGTGTACCATAGTTCAAGCAGTTTGGTTTTAAACTACTACTAAAGAACTTATTGTCAAAAAGCCTAGTTCTGAGGACCAGGAAAAATCCATTTGTCTCATTGTAACTGCTCCATGAACATCATCTACATTAACTACTTTCTCTTCCCTGACAGTTATTACTTTGTGCATCACTTCTGTTATCCAGCAGGCTTTCCAGCATTTTTTTTTTCCATTGTGTGATCACACAACAAGTCCAGAAAAAGTTTCAGATTTGTTCATCTCTGTTATTTGAATTCATCCTTTCTTTGTATTTAAAAGAGTGGAGTCAACTGATATCAACTGAGAAGGACAAATACTATCTTAGCAAATTAAATTGCTAAGTCATAATGAGGAAAAAGAATGAGTGACAATAAATTTTTCAACAGTCATTAGAGAAGTTTCATTTTCTAAGACAAGAGACTTATTTTTAGAATTTAATTTAGAAAGATAAGATGATATTAAATTAGGGTTTAGTGTTAAAACCATCACTTCCTTAATAAAAGCACATTTTGAAGGAAGGATTTTTTAGCTATAACATAAAAAATTATATATTATGGATCTATTTCAAGAAATCATGAAACATTCTTCTGGACAGGTGCATTATTTCTATGCACATAATTGTGCTTTTGATTTAGATGTGAATTTTACATAAAGCAGAATATTAGCACTATGCAATGCATATGCAAGAAAGAATGAAAAATTAACATTTTAACAGCTCACAGTACTGCAGCATTAGCAAAGTTAAATACAGTCAAAACGTAGGTAAAGGGGCAACATGTGCAGGCATAAAACGCAAATTTACACACAGAAAACATATACAAGATATGCCATTCATTAACATCACCAAAGTTGGAATGATGCAACAGACACACCACTCCTCGAGATTATAAAATCAAAGTACAGCTGTGTGAGACATTCATGAATGGAACTGAAATGATGTGTTCTAATAATCTTAACCACAGGAAATTTAGTACCTTATGTTTTGTATCTTACTGATGTGTTTACACAGTATTAAAGTAATTTCTTATTTTAATGGGGCAATGGGATGGCATGAAGGGTGATGCAGCTGCTGGGCTTGAGTCATGATATCAGTAGCTAAGATTTATGCACAGCAATATTCAGACTGGACTAGTAAGCCACAATCTTGCAGCATCAATAGCACTCAGAACTGAATGAGTAACTACAGGTCTGATTCAGCATTGCTCCAAATCCTTTGGCCTTATCTATATGAATTCAAAATGGCACCAAAATGCTGCTGGTTTGATTTGGTGCCCCCAGCTCACACTGGAGAAAATTAATAAGGAATAAGGAATAAGATATTTTTCTATATCATGGTAAGGTCTAGTTTTATTTCTCCCATATGAAATAGACTGTTTCAGGGTTATGTTTTCCACCGTGTAAATCTCAAGCAATTATTTGTATTTGTAAACAATAGCAAGTAATGCTGTGAACTGTGAGAAAAATGCAATCAGTGTTAGCTTTAGGGTACAACTGATTAGAATAATATTTTATAAATAGTATGTGTATTTACTAATTAAACACCTTCAGCCCATGCACATGATTCAGATGTGCTACAGAAATAAAAGTAGAATTCAAGTAAATTAAGAGACTTAGATTGTAGTACAAATTGGAACTATAAAGATGCAAGAGGGTGTTTATGATATCACATAATTAAATGATTTCGCCTATACAGTCCAACTATATATTACACAATCGTTTCTCATGGAATTATGGTGGATGCTGTTTTTAAATAACAAATTGAAAAAATCACCAAAATACTCAATTCTTTATGTGAGGTAAATCACATGAAATTTCATCTAGCCTGTGCTCCCACATACTGCATCCACATCACAACACAGGAGCACCATTTCAGTGACTAGTCCTGAACTCTATTTCTCAAAGGGATGTTTAATCCTTGATTAAGGCATAATTGAAATACACAGGAGAGATCTACTCTTTGCAAGAATATTACAAGCAAAACCTTATTATGTTCATTTTATGTGAAATAATGTACAAAAGAAAAAAGCTATCTGCATCACTGACTCATCCTCAGGAACCCGTGTGACTGACAGGAAATGCGGAGCCAGAAGCAGCACAGCAAGTAGATGATATTCATGTTGGCACTGCTAAAGCTGGTTGTGCCAGGGTGGGTGAAATGTAGGCTGATCTGCCATGTCAGGGCTGTGTCTGTGGTGCAGAATTGCTCTCAGACCTGAGAGCTGTTCTAATGTTCATAGTCACTGCTTCCATAAAATTACATGGAGATTCTCTAGAATATTTTTAATTTATCACTCACAGGAGATACCCTTACGGTTCCACAAGGGTTCTAATGTAAATAATATTCTAGACAAGGTACCAATACAACATTGAGTGTCCTTTCTCTAGGCCTAAAATTATTGGCTTTGATGTTTGTGATAATCAAGTGACCTGACTTTAAATAAAATAACTGAGGTATGGGAGAGATGAGTGGTGGAAGGTGTTGGTCCTGAGATCCCAGGATCTGTTTCTGAACAGCAGCACAGTGTACCTGACTATGGGAGTGTCCAGGGGTGTTATCATACACCATTGATAACTTCATTGACACTGAAGTCAATGCAAAAGAATCCATAGGCCTCAGTGACAGAAGAATCTACTTTGTAAATACAGACTCTAATAATTTACATATCTTTCTTTCTTCCAGGAGAAAAAAATCCAAATGGGAAACTATTGGAATGACTCAATAGAAGTGCACATGCCTTTGGGAGACGGCACATGGCCCTCCACAAGAGCAGGATAAGAATCTAAAATATTAGCTTTCACTCATGTTACATCAGCCTGCATTATGCCATGCTGTCTCACATCTCATCTGACAGGCCCATTTCTGTTACAAAACATGAAAAGACAGAGAAAACAGTGCTGAATTGAAAACAACATGTTTATGTTAACTGAGGTGAATAGTAAATTAGCAAATACCATAAAACAAGCTCTAATTAGATTAAGAAGATTCTTGTCCATGAGAATAAAAAGCTTTATCAACTTCACAAGTTTTATACAAGTAACTATGAATTACCAATTCAGTGAGCACTGTACTAGTTATTAAACTACAGCTGCATGATTTACTCTTGAAATTCTGGAAGTGCTCTCTTCTGTCATACCCTCAGCACACCTGACTCCCAGTTCACTATTCTATCTACAACTTTCCTTATTCAGGGAGGAACATAACCATAAGTATGTGAAAAACACTGAACATATGGCTCCTGTGGCAGAAACTCTAAAATTAAATTGTCCATAACAGCTTGCAGGACAGATAGCAAAATGCTCTTTGATGCTTCAGCTACATTATTGACTATTAAATTGATTATTTGCTTCAGCTGCAACCATAACATCTTCTTTCTGTCATTGCAACCTATACCTGAAGCTGTGTAAGTCAAGGTATGGTCATGAGCTGCAGTCATCCAGTCCATAAAAACAATGTTCTTACAATTTCACAGAAAAAATCTGAAGTATTAGTGTATTTTGAAAACAAATTTAAGATTCACAGCATCATATAGTTTATAAACAAGATCTGGTCATGAAATGTCACATTTATTATAAATAAAATCATTACAAAATTAAGCACATATTGTTTATGATTCTTGTCATTGAACATAACAGGTATTTTCCCATATTTACACTTATAAAGTGTTTATGCTATAGGCTATTAAAACAACTAGAGCCAGCAAACAGAACATTCAAGGTCACACAAAAAAGTATTACCGCATACAATTATAGTACTTGAAGA
This sequence comes from Rhipidura dahli, assembly GCA_013399225.1. Classification (NCBI taxonomy): domain Eukaryota; kingdom Metazoa; phylum Chordata; class Aves; order Passeriformes; family Rhipiduridae; genus Rhipidura; species Rhipidura dahli. The sequence continues at coordinate 148,579 of VXAC01005698.1, forward strand.
ACATGAGACACCCCCTCCACACACTTCCCTCCTTTTTGTGCTATTCATTAAAAAAAAATCTTCAGTGAAAAGGTTTCTTATTAAATATCTTTGATTTATCTCATTTATCTTATTCCCTCTTTAAGCCAACTGTCTTTGTGTCACATGCTGTGGATTTTCAGTTGATACAAGCTGGCATTCTTCACCAGCTACATCACATCGGATCAACTGTAACACTAGCTGAATTTACAACACATATAATGATCCTTCCTTCCTTCCTTCCTTCCTTCCTTCCTTCCTTCCTTCCTTCCTTCCTTCCTTCCTCCATTTTCAAATGCTTATTTGGCAGTGGCATTTTATTACTTAATCTTTTGTCTGATTTTCTTAATGATACACCAGCAATGACTGCTATCTCTATGCTTCTGAGGCAAACCCCTGTATACATGACTAGTAATCAAAGAAAGTGCAGGGAAGAGGTCTGTTAACTGCATTTGTTAAATATTTTTCCAAATTATTTGGCTGTTTAGTTGCATGATGAACAGAATAGATATTGAATTTAGTTGCAATTTCACTCACTTTTGCTATGTGAAGAGATACACATAGACTTTGTGATATTGGGAAATTCCATTTTGGCACAGGTACAGTAACATTGTGAATTTTGCACACATAGCAATGGGTTTCAGTCCACCTATTAGAACTCAGGAGAACAATCATGGAGTGATTGGACTGGACTGTTGAAGTAATTTTTTCATAAAACTATAAGAGTCAAAAGTCAGCAGAATGTTTAAAATGATTAGAGGAAACAAACAAAACTGTCATTAAACCCTGCATAATATCATTGTCTACTCTGCACTCTGTACACAAGTTCAAACCCACAATTTTATCAGAAAATGTGTAAATAAGAATTATAAGGATGATTAAAAGCAGGAAATAGCTTCTGCACAGGGAGCCTAAATTGACTTAGATCTTTTGGCCTCCAAAAGAGACTGTCGAGGATGAAGATGGGAGAGGTCCACAGCATCACAGGGGTAAGAAGTATTCTCCTGTCCTGTTTTTCATCCCCCAAAACACTCCTTCTGCTGATAATTCCAAACCAAAAGGAGACATTTTTTCACCTAGTGCATCAGTAAGCAGTGGAACTCATTTCAACAAGAAAGCAGTTTGGCTGTCGCAAAAGGGAAATTAGAAAAAGAAAAAAAAAGAAAGAATGGAAGATATATTCAGATCACTTTAAAAGGAAATATAAACCTCTGGCTTAGAAAGTCTCTCAGACACACAGACCTAAAAGTATCTTTAAAAATGTGAGTACATTGTTAGTTTTTCTAGATATCTGCTAGTAGTCAGTGACACAAATAATACACCAGACTCTGGACTTCAGTCAGATCTACCAAGTGGGAGGTACCACCAAGGAGGGATAGACCTCCAAGCATCAAAGGTTATCCTTGTTAGATTCTGAATAACATCTAATGAATAAGTTTTTTGTTTTAACACTTTTGTTCTCTTCTGCATTGAAAGGCACTAACAAGCTGCTCTTTATTAAGGAGAGTATTAGCCATTCTTAGTCTTTGCTTTTATTGCCTTCGTGGAAAATATTAACAGAGCTAACTACACTAGTTCCCCTTTCTCTGTAAGACCTTTGCCTTTTTTTGCCAAATAAAAAGAAGCATTATTAATAGCCAGGCTGATCAACAGTTATAGTGGCTGATCAATATTAATAGTGGTAGGAGCTATTACTGAATGTCTTAAAGCACACATTTTTAACAAAGAGGATTTTCCAATTTCCCATCAAGCATTCGTACTATGTGAGCTTTTTTGGTATTTGCATAAAACATTTTTATTATTGTTTGTCCCAGTAGGAATCAAGTGAAAGGAGTACACGTGGGTTAGACTGCCACCATGAGACTATACTGAGCAATAACTTATGAGGAAGAAATGCTTTTTGTTCAGTAAGAAACAACCGTTTCTAAGAATATAATAGTTTGGTCCTTGATTTTCACAGACTTTGTTCATTAAATATCACCTATTAGTTTGCAACACCATGCCTAATTTGTGCTGAATCTTCCAAATATGCCATCTTGATGCATTTACAAACACTATGAGTTGTAGAATGACCTTGGAAATTTCTTTTGGGATGTTGGCATTCATATGAGAATGATATAATTTCTTTGCTGGACTAGCTCTACTATCAGGAAGTTGCAGAAGGCCACAAAAAATGCTTAGTTAAACAGTAATTTTTCTGAAAGTTTTTCCTCACAAAGATAAAATGTTTTATGAATAGTAGAGAAAAAACACACATTTTTCCCATAAAAGAACCAAGTTTTTGGTACTACAGGTCAGTTCTTCAATCAGCCAATTAAGCAAGTTGTGAAATAATTGGATAATACATAACTTCACAGTGGGAAAATAAGTCTGAAACCTTGAAATACTGGGTTTTCATGGTGGTAAAATATTCCTTGAACCAAAAACATCCATGAGACCCCTGTTTCCACATATAGCATTCTTGAAAATATTTACCTTTCAAAAAGGGTAGTGACTGAAATGATTGACAAAGTACTTGAACAAAACTACTTTTGATCCTTAGTAGACAGATTTTCCTTAAGCTGTACAGAAGATGTGTGGTCAGAACTGTGAATTAAATGTATGCCCAAAGTAGAGACAGCAGCACACCTCTTGCAAAGATAAAAAATATTTGCACAGAACAGCAAACAAGAGAGATGGGTGCAGTTAACAAATCTGGGTGAAACGGTGTTTCTAAAATAATCAGGCAGGCGATTGTGACATATTCCTGCCGATTTAGCTTATAAATAATGTTTCTTTTGTAAAAAAAAATTGTTTACATTTCAGACTGAAAAGAAAGAAAACTTTAGTAAGTGCAGCACTTTGACATTTTTCCTGTTTAAGTATTTTTTAATGTTTCAAGTGAGAAGGTCCTGATTTACTCCCCAGGATAACAGTGCTGTGTTCTTATTAACCTGACTAGTGAAATTTTGTACTAGCATACAGGTGTTTTTTGGTCCTATTTAGCATTAAAACCAGTCGGAAATGAAAAATTTTTTCAATGAAATTCTATTCATACAAATATTTTTATTTGAGTTCATACAGTATTCATCAAGGATAAATGCAGTGATGACATTTTTGTATTGCACTTGCTGTTGCTGCTCATTATGTTGTTGAATTGCACCATTTCTTACAAGAGTGGCATGAAAGGCTATTTTCTCCCAATTCCTCAACCAATATTAAAATTTATTGTTTTTCTTGGGTATGCTAATATAATATCCATTTCTTTTTCTACTTCTACTTCAGAAAAAAGTTCAAAACTAGAGGAAAATAGTATCTTTTTTGTGTTAAAATGTGCTTGGGAGATGGAGTCACTGTATGTGTCTGCCATCTGTATGAAAATATAGTTCAGCTAAAGTCAGTTGTGACAACATATTTTGTGTTTGAATTCTAGTTTTGGAACAGACAATATCTCCACTGATTCCTTCCTCAGGGAGGATGCTAAGGCTCCATGTGGTTTCTGGGACTGAACAGTGAGGTTATGCACCTCACCCTCCCACATTAATAGCACATATTCAAGCCCAGCCCTACAATGGGTCAGTGACTTCCCTGTGCTGCATGCTTCCAGTTGCTTTGGACTGGAGTGAAGTATGTTACCACAGAGGGGAAGAGGGGGTGTTTCTCCAAAAGCCACCATAATGCACAAGAGTGCTACACACACACACACAAAAAAAATACCACAAACACATACTACACTCACAGATTGGAAAAAACTATGAAACACTGAACTAGAATAAGTGGGAGAAAGAATTAGATCCATAGACAAAGGCTGTGACAAAGAAAGGCAAAATATTTCTTTTGGGGGGCTTTGTTTTTAAAAGTCTGAGAAAAATCATAAATATATGTCTTAAGCCCATCAAAAAATAAAAACATAAAAAAAATTATAAACTTAGATGGTGCTTATTTACTTATGCATGCTGACAGTCTTTCGTTGTATGATCACATATTCATACTTGTAATATTCTCTCCTTCACATCCAGTCTCCTTCCATTACTTAACCACTTCTCTTACTTTGTAAACATTCTCCACTTCATTATAATGTCATTATAATTCTCTCCTAAAAAGCCCCCATGTTCTTCTTCATCCAAATCAACTACTTAAAAGAGTAAGGTACTTGAAAAGGTAATTGATAAGGTAATTGAAAATAAAATCTAGAACTTTTAGTTAGGTCATTGCAATTTTGCTGCTTCACTTTTTCCAAATTCTAATCTTTACTACAATTGTAAATATATGAAAGTAGACTTATTACATATTCAGACTCCTCTAAAGAGGGATTGGAAGTTCTCCACAAAGAGAAACCTGCCAGGAATGAAGCATTCATTAAATATTATGGAGAAGTATGCAAAAAATTCTGTTCTCTCTATAGAGTTTAAGCAACTGCCTCAAAAACCATATGAAGTCTAGATGACCAAAGCTTCTTAATTAAGCAGACCCATATTTTTCAAAATATTGTACCGGAGGAAATCTATGAGGCAATGACTCCAGTGACAATTAAGCACAAGTTTAAGTTCACAGAATGATTTGGTCCGGAAAGGATTACCTAGTCCACCCCTCTGCCAGGGTGCCTGTCCACTGGCAGGGACACCTTCTACTTTGTGGCTCAAAATCTCATCCAATCTGGCCTTGAACACTTCTGGGCATGGGGCAGCCCCAGGTTCCCTGGGAAACCTGTTCAACTGCCTCACCACTCTCATCACAAAAAATTTCTTCCATTACATCCACCATCTTTCAATTTAAAACCATTACCCCTTTTCCAGTCACTACAGGCTCTGGTGAAAAATCTTTCTCCTTTTAACAAGCCCACTTCAAGGAGGCTTAAAGTCATAAAAAAGTCTCTCCAGAGCCTTCTCTTCTCCAGGCTGAACAACCCAAACCTTCTCAGCCTATCTTCATAGGAGACATGCTCCAGCCCCCTAATAATTTTCATAACCCTCCTGTGAACCTTCTCTAGCAAGTCCATGTTCTGTGCTGAGGATTCTGGTGCTTTGATGCAGCACTCAGGTGGAGTGTCATAAGAGCAATATCACCTTCCTCAACCTGTCCTTTTGCTGCAGGCCAGGAAATGGTTGATTTTCTGGGCTGCGAGTGCACACTGCCAGCTCATGTCCAATTTTGCACCCACCAGTATCCTAAGTCCTTCTCTGTAGGGCTGCTATTTCATCAAACTGATGAAAGACACGGATTCAAGTCTACTTCTTGAACAATTTCTGACTTTTAGCTAATGACTATCCAAGACAGAATGCAGATGATATGAGATCCAGGATAAAATGTAGGCCTTTGCCCCACTAGCAGGGTTTCAGTTGAAGAAATCTGGAAATAAATCAACTATTACAAAAATATAAAATGTTTAGAATGCCTCAGCTGGAATTGCAAGACAAAGCGCCTGTACTTCCAAGGGAGAACAGTGTGGTACCCAGCTGTCTAACATTTCTAACTTACAAGGATTTCCTAGAGCTACCCTTCATGTCTGTAACGTACATTCATATCAACATAAAGTAGTTCCACTCTGAAGCATACATGATTTCCACATACTTGTTTAAGTCATTAATGAGGTCTTTTAAAAGACACCTTGAGTATTCAACCTCACTTTTTTTCATAGCTGCCTATAAAAGAAAGCTTTAGAAACAAACCCTAAATATATATTACTAGTAAGAAAATTTTCCTGACAATTTTTCCTTTTTTTTACTTATCAGCCATACCCTAGAGACTAAAATATATCAGGTTTTTGCTTTTGATTTGCTTTCGTTTGGTTTTCTAATGAAAATAGAACATGTGTAAACATGCGATACGGAAAATATAAAAAGTCTCATTTTAAACTGAACAACCCTGGTTTATTCCACAAAATTCAAACTCTCCCATGAGCAATGTTTTCTCTTTATCATGTATCATTTAATCTGCAAGCACAATTTCTTCTTCATCTGCAACATGTTCTAAAGATATTGCCTCTAAATTACTTCAATCTTCTTCCATCTGCAAATTTTACAGCCTTCAGACCACATCCTACAACAATTCATTAAGGCCTTCCTCAACATACAAACCTGTTCTACATGTTTTCTTTTTCCCACCATTGGTTTGGAGAACATTCCTCAAACTTCACTGAGTGGTGGTCAGTTAAAAACATGTGACTCTGACACAAACTTGATTCTTCCTCCGAATTCAGCAGCACAGTTTTCTAGGAGTGATTGTGCTTAGTGATGTCAGACTGTGTAAAATCATTGTGGACAGGATTACTCCTACTTAACTTTAACCACCCAATGTTAGTCATGTAATCTAAACTAGTGATCAGGGCTCCCATTTTAGAGATAGATGAGAATTTTAGAAGTGTGAATCATTCAATTTTATCTCAGATATAAACTTTACAAAGATATGAATCACCGGTAAATGCCATTCTCCATTGTCTTTTGAACAAACTGAGATCAGACTATTTGTCTAATCCTTACATGGCTACCTGATGAGATGCTAAATACCACCTCAACTTTCCAATGCAGCAAAACAATTAACTATGCATCAAACTTAGAAAAGACAAGTCATTCCATTCCTCCTGATTCCTTCCTGGTCTTAAAATCAAGAGGCAAACATGGTTAGAAGGGCAAAAAGGGATTTTACCTTGGTACTTATTTAAGGATCCTTAGGTGCACCACATCCAGGTCGAATGCACCTCAATGCACACCACAATGCACACCCCACACAAGATCTGGCATATATTATAGGTCTTACTAATTAGCATTTCTATCAAATATTCCCCAATGAGAGGCTTGAATGAGGCCCCCTCCCCAAGGAACCTTCCCCTGGATGGTTCTATCTCAGTTTACAAAATGTGTTCTGGACAGGACCTTGGTGTCTGAGGCACAGTGATCCCTAACTACAAAGCTTCTAAAATGTTTAGTCTCCTAGCCTGACAAACAAGTTCAAGAATGTAAGCTAAAAACCACTAAAAACACAGAAGTTATAAAAAGGTATAAAAGGGGTATAAAAGAAAAGGCAAAAAAATCATCATGGCATCACTCCCTCTAGGAAACTTCTTATGCGTAATTTGAGCATGGAATTGACCCATTACTGTTGAAAAACATTTTAGCACTTCTCTAGGCTCTGTGAAATTCACACAATGAAATAATTTTATCTAATATACAAACCCTGACAACAATTTTCTACAGATCATTTTCTTACCAGAAATTATAAGCCTTCTATCAAAAGGAATTAGCACCAAAAGATTAGTTATTATTTTCCTAAATTACAGAGACAAAACTGATTGCTAAGTACATTAAAATTGAAAGGGAAATCCTTACAAATCTTTATTTGCTGGAAAACCAGTAGTAATAGGTTTAATTGAAAGCAAAATAAATATATTTAATTCTAACTTTAGAATTTTAAATCTCCTTCATGTAAGTAAAACATTTATGAGAACTCCTTCTAGAAAAATGTACAGATAAATAAATATTCTTTAATGTTGAGAAAAAAGAAAACTATTATTTGCTCTTATATTAGCCTTAGTCTAATGAACAACTCAGAGAGTTGTCCCTTGATGGGAGAAGCTGAAAGTCTGTATTAATTGTATTTTAAAGTACTGAGTTTATTCTAGTCTGTAATCTTTAAAAGAAGAATAGTTTTACCTCTTGGCTTCAACCCTGTGAAGGAATACAACAGCTGCAGCAACTGAGTCAAGTTCTGAGCAACTTAACTTTTTAATAGGAGCAGTAGTGGACTTGTTAAAAATGTATGTATTTATATATATAGTGTATCTATACGAGTGTAAATATATATATATATACACATATATATGTATATATACACACACACAAATACTTTCAGGACTATGTTGGAAGCAAAAATAGCATTTATAAAATGGTTTTCCCATGTAAAAGAATTCTATAGGCTTTTCCTGACAGAAATCATTCCAAATCTTCTCTTTTGATTTGTAGGAATACTTTGTAATTGACGTCAAAAGGAAATTGCTTATTAAATTATATTGCCAGAAACCATATACTACAGTTAGGCATTAAGATCATCACAATTCTGTCAAAGCATATTTATTTTGACAGTATGAGAAATGTATCAATTTCAAGAGCTGAGAAAAAAAGTATCAGCAAAAAGCAAAACTTCTAAAACCCCAGGAATAAACAGAAGAGAAACAACTAGGAAATTTTTTCTTTCCATAATAATGAAACTAAATGAAACTAAACAGGGACACAAAGATGAGGAAGTGATTAATCACTGCACATCCTTTAGAGCTGCAAAATTTATACATCAGTCTTTAATAAAAGAAGCAACTACTCAGAGTTGTAAGGGAATATAAGAAGCTATTCTTATGTTCTCCTTGATGCTCACTTTGATTTTTTAAGCTAAATTCTATTGTTCTGTGTATTGGTCATGTTTTGTATAGAGAGATTTTGATCATGTTAAGTGAGAACTTTCTTCTCAACTGTATCGCACTATTCTTGGTTTGAAAATGTATTCCATGCATCAGAAAAGCTGCATAAATTCATTGTTTACAAAAATAGTTATGTGAAAATCGCTTATGCATACTCGTCTCCTGCGTATTCAGGATTATAGGAAAGATGCTGAGCCCTGCTGTCCCATTAATGATAAAAGGGTGGAAACAATCTGTGCTTCCTCCAGATTAAAAATTTTCCTCTTTCCAAATTCCATCAATTTTGTGACACCATCTGACTATTGTAACAGACAGTGAAAAACAGAGGGTAAAGACAAAGGCAATTGGTGCATTACACACCACTGTTTTCACAGTAGATATTAGCCATGGCTTTGCAGACTACATGGAATTCCACAGCAGTGTGAATATAATGAATATTGTGGTGCCTCAATCCAAATATTAACACTAAAATTACCATGTACATAACTTTTTTGGTATCTGAAGCAGTGGTGTGAGTTATTCATCTATGCAGGAAAGGGGATTTGTCTCTAATTGTCTCCTCATCAGTAGAAGGCTTTGCCCCTTCTGATAACCAACTACTGAAAATTATCAAGTAAGAACCTAGGAGAGTGATGCACATAGATAAAGGGGTTAGTCATGCTCCAGATAATATGCAGAAATTCACAGTAATTTGATAGGTTTCATAGAGTCTGTAAATGTTTTAGGTTAGAAGGGACCTTAAAGATAGTCTAATTCCAACCCCCCTGCCATGGGCAGGGACATCTGCCACTAGACCAGGTTGGTCCATGCTCCATTCAACCTGTCCCTGATGTTTGCACAAGATAATTTGAGTAGGATCATGTATTCCACTCTCTGAAGGTCTTGCGCAGCTGGTGGCAAGAAACTACAGCTCCCTTTCACCACTCAGCAGGTAGAGGTTATTCAGGTGTTTCCTGCTTGCAATAGGAACCTTTACAGAAAGGACAGGCTCCTTTTACATGTTTCAGGTACTTCTTTGTCACTGCCCTAAATAAAAAACCTTGTGCATACAGCACAATTAGACTTACTATGAATACCTTAGAAACTTTGAAGTTGTGACTTGGTAATGAGAAACTATCAAACGGTAAAGCCAAAAAGAACGAAAAAGCTCTAACAAAAACTGAACTTCTGGATCTGGAACCATCCAGGAAGGGGAAATTCAAAGCCCTAAATCAGTCCCAGAAATTCCAAATGGAATGATAGTTCTGGCAGATCCGTAGGCTTAATCTCTCATATTGATTAGCTAGCATGTTTTTAAAGTTTACGTGTAGGGAAATCTTATATTTCCTATATGTCTGACTAGGTGGGTATTTCTTTCTTTCAGGAAATACTTTTCTAGTCATGAAATGTGCTGGTTTCAGACCAAAGCACAAGGCCAAGTAACCTACGGTCAATTATGTGTTGAGCCATAAAATATTTTTGTTATCTCTGAGCACAGATACTGCAGACACAGGTATCCAGCCTAATACTTTCTCCGGAAGACTGCAAGATTTTTATGGAGGTTAGTACAAACTCTACAGTCTTTATTATCAGCTCTTGCTTACTGAGCAGATCTTTTCTTATCAGAAAAACTACTCATTCGAGTGAGAGATTCAAGATTAAATAAAGTTTGTAACCTTTTATCAGTATCAAGAGACAGATCCAAAATTTGATGGAAGCAAGTACTAACAAAAGTACTTTTATGAGTGTGTTGCTATATCACATGAAAAACCTTTGTCCCCTAAAATGTAGCTTCTTCCTCTCTTTATATTCATAATTGTTCTCTTATGACATAACTACAACTATTTTAAATCAATTCTCAGAACAAATACAAATATGTATAAAATCTCACAAGTTAATAAGAGTGCAAGAATACACTCTATGTATGTAAGAATAATAATTCAATGCAAGAATAATAATTTTGATGGGAAAAAATAGAATTTTTTAATGATATTTATTTACAGCTGAAAAATGCAGTCAAGCATTTGGACTATAGACATCTATAAATGAGTCAGAATTCAATTTTTTGAAAAAATAAAAGAAACTCCAAGCTTAATGGAGATTGGAAATTGTTTGTTCTTCCCAGATGCATTGTTATGTTTAACCTAGCACAAGAGGAGACTCCTGCTGAAATAGAAGGCCTGTTTTCCTTCTACTTTCTTTCCTCAACCTCTTTCCTCATGCTGTTTCTAGAGATAACCTTGCCTTGTCCATCCAAGGAAAAGCTAAGAACATTTTTCAGACAATTAATTTCCCATCAGGTCACAGATCTATTGAAATCCAACCCACAGCCTTATGATGAAGCACAAGAGAAGCAGCAGAGGATGCTACATTGTAGCTTGCACTAAGACAATATTGAACATAAATTGAATTCTCATTTTCAGTTTAAAAGTTATAATAATTATTTAGGAAACTGCATGCAGAAGAGTCATTATGTATGAAGCACACTGAAAACTCTTAAGTCTATTAACTTCTCTAGTGTGCAGGGGTAAGAGACTGAAAGCAGATGAAAAATTCGAATAAGACACATAGGACTTCCACACTGTGGATTTTTGTGTCCTGCAGTTGTGAATTTTAAGTCCCCAGATTTTAAAATGCACTTGGTAAGCTTCCTTCAAGAAAAGGATTGACAGGTTAGGGATGATTATTTTATAAAATAACTGTCTCACACTGGTAAATGTGTATTTCCATATTTAGTCTGCTGGTGGCATAAACCCAGTTCTCAAGTTCATATGTATCAGTTTCATCCTATGCATTTATAATACATTATTGAGTCCAAAATCGTACTATGGCAACTGAATTCAGTTTCTATATGAAATGGAAAGAATTACTTTAATCCAAAGTTACTTTCTGAAGCTTTTCCAAAATACATATATAAATAAATCTGTAAGAGGTCAGAAGAGAATGGACGTGTCAGTTTGAAGAGTGGGACAGCAAAATAAGTTGGAGTAGTTTCAGGTCATTAGAAGAAAAGAAAAAAACAAAGTGAGACCTTCCTGAAAATGAGGCATTAGTTTTCACTTACAAATTAAGGCACAGTTTTAACACAGAAGACCTGCCATCACATTTACCTCCCAGTTAGCATGTAAATCCTGCACCAACACAGTAAAGTCTTTCAAAAATGAAAAAAAAATACATGCAAATTAAACAGTGACAAAATCTTTAAAGAATTTAATATTTAAATCTAATTCCTGATCACAAGTGGAGAAGATAGCATTTAACCAAGTTGTCAGAATTCAAGCATCACTAAAAAGCATCTCCACACCAAAACTCAGATCAAGAAACTGCTATACTTCTCAAGAGTATCCATCTCTTTTTCTCAATTTGGAACAATGGATTCTCAAGCATTTCTCACAGGGCCAGTTTCAGTCCTCCCAAGTATGCCTGTCCCTACATATAGGCAAAAATACTAATTTTGCATCATTGTAATCTAAATTAAATCTTTAATTCTGATTAAAGAGAACAAAGAATAAGAAGCAAATGTATTTATGAAGACAGTACTTCAAATCACCTGCCAGGGTAAATTCACAAATTCTTTTAGCAGCACAATCAACACCATCTATGAAAAACAAAAAAAAAAGACTCCCAAGCTCTTATAGGTGCTGACATGACCTCTTTCCATTAATGACTTCATATAGTATTGATTGCACAACTCTCAGCACTTAAATCAATAGTGCAATCATATGCTGAACTCTCTTGTTCTTGAAGCACAGTTAATGGGAGAAGATAAAACAAGAATTGCCTGTCTAGACTTATTCTATAGTCTGTTTACCACTATTATGCAATTCTTCTATGTATTAAATTTCCGCTCACTAAAATATTGTGCCAAAACTTTTCATATGAAGGCATATTAAAGTTACCTAATGATCAGAACAATCTATTTTTACTTTGTTCTGAAGATAAAAATTTGTTAAACTGAATTAATTTTATAATCTTAAGATTTCCTTATTTTGTTCTGTCAAAACATAATACTAACTAGAAGCATATTATTAGCATTATAGTGGTTCTACTTAGCAGTCATTTGGAGCCATTATTAAATGAAAGCTGGTGTATTTGTTTAACAGAGAGGTGTATAGCCTGCCTTCAACTCACTGTGGGATGAATAAAAGCATAGCATGCTGTGGACTGTGCTATAAACTGGGGTCAAGTCAGCCTTACTGTAGGCTTCAATACAATGCTGCTGCAGAACCTGTGTTGGTAATATCACTTCTTTTTTCAAAAGATGAAAAAGATTATTTTCCTACACTTTGTAATTTATCACAGAAAAAGGATCAGTGTTCAGAGTAACCTATAATAGCATATTATATTATGCATAACTGTACTCACATCTGGTCTGTTCACCTTGTGCTTCCACTGTCAGTCTATATTTAACTATGTTGTTTGCTGCATGTAACTATTACAGAAGTCCTTTATTTATGTCAGAACAAATACTGGCATAGAGTTAAGTACTGACATCTGCATTTCCAGAACAATATTACTAAACTGAACAAAACTATTCTTAAATATCAACTTAAAATTGTCTCATAGTGTTTTATTAATTTTATTAACATATTAATGGTGAGGGGATATTTGTAACACTATTGTCCAAGAAGCCATTCCACTCACCCTGAAAGATCCATTTCAACATGACTTTAAAATAATGCCTTGCAGATGCTTATGACTCATCTACTGTTAGACCATTTGAGACAAAATCATGTCTCTGAACAAATCCATAATATGGAGATATACATATAAATGTGTGGACACATGTGTGGACAATTTTCATTTGCTTGTCAAGTTTTTTTGGGTTATGGTTTGGGTTTTTTACAATTAATAAAATGCCTTCCAGTTCATATGAAGTCCTGTGCACTAAAAGCTGAGAATTTTTGTTAATCCCTGCACTATTTCCTCTCCTACCAAAGATGTGTATANAAATTGTATTTACATTGAAAAATATCTTTTTTACGTTTATAGTTTTATATGCATCAATATATATGTGAGCATATATGTGTATTATATACATATGTACATACATACATACATACACACATATATAACCCATAGGACTGAATTTTGTTCAGAACTGCCTGGGCATTTTGTATAAACTAACATGACTTTTTGGAAAATATGTCCACTAAATTATTTCCATTAATAATGGATCTGAGAGAGGCAGAATACCATATATTTCTTCATTTAATGACTGGGTGTTAACATTCATTGCAGAGACTTGGGCAAAACCTCTAGGCTTTTAACTACTAGAGAAAATTTATTTTTCCTGGTACTCCCTTCCCAAGAAAACACTAATTTTTGGATATTTTTAACTTTCTTTTCCCCAAAGTTAATATATTAAGAAATAATTTGCATGTCTTGTTCATGCTTTTTCAATTGCTTCCTGCTCTACTCCTGTTGGAGAATAGTGAAATAAGCCCATCCAGTAAGATCCAGTGGAAACTGTGTAATGTGTATTATCTATCCATGAAAAGCTCAATATGTCATTTTGAAAACAAATCTACAAAACATTCAACAGGGTTCTGAAAGTTTCTCTCTATAGTTACAGGTTGTTTCAGTTTATCAATGAAAGTAATGAGCTAATTACCACATGCATAGTATGTTCAGAAATACTAAGCCTTAAATTTAAAAATACACAAATGTAATATCCTTTATGTAGCTGCTTTTGTCAGCTCTCAGGGCCTACTGAGGGTGCAAAAAAAGAAAAGAAAAAAAACCATGCTCTTAAAAGCTAATGTTCACTAGCCTAATTAGTTAGGCCAATTACTTAGGCTAAGTAAAAAAGCACTGAAAACAAGGTAATTAGAGTAGTAGTTCACTTGGCAGCTCATGCAAACATACCCACGGTGGCAAATCCAGGTTAGAGTCTTCATTTTCTCACCTTTGCTGTTATTTTAAATTGACTTAATTGGTTAAACTGATTTAGCCAACACAAGTTATATGCATTTATCAAGACTTAATTGAGGAACATAATGGAGGAACCCCAGCAAGACAAGGGCAGTGATCACCCCTCTGAACTTGGCACTTTTAAGGCTGCACCTCAAATCCTGCGTTTAGTTCTGGGCCTCTCACTAAAAAAGACACTGGGGTACTGGAGGATGTCCAGAGAAGGGCAACAAGGCTGGTGAGGGGCCTGGAACACAAACATGATGAGGAGCAGCTGAGGGAGCTGGGGTTATTTAGCCTGGAGGAAAGAGGGTTCAGGGAGAACCTAATCCCTCTTTACTGCCCCTGAAAGGAGGCTGTAGCTGGGTGGAGGTCGCTCTCTTTTCCTAGTTAACAAGTAACAGGACAAGAAGAAATGGCCTCAGGTTCTGCCAGGGGAGGTCTGGATTGGATAGTAAAGAATATTTCTTCCCTGAAAGGGGGCTGTCAAGGACTTGAATAGGCTTCCCAGGAAAATGATGTAGTCAACATCTCTGGGGTATTTAAACAATGCACAGCTGTGGCACTAAGGGACATAGTTTAGTAGTAGACTTGGCAGTGCTGGGTTTAAGGCTGGACTTGATCTCAGAAGTCTTTTCCAAACTTAACTGTACTAATAGTCATATTAGAATAGTTAAGTTTGGAAAATAAATTCTAATGCTATAGCCTAAATGCAGCCATCAGTGCTTTACTCTTTCCCCTATCTGGGGCCATTAGTAACCAAAAAAAACCCTCCATGAACCCCAAAAAAGTTCCCAAAAAGCCCACAACAAACCAAAGAACCCACCCCAGCTCTTTGAGGGAGGGTGGAGGGAAGGAACAAGGGGAGTGACAAACCTAGAAACATCTGAAACAAAAAAATTGAGGTTTCATATGGTTTTGAGAAGAGTATTCCACATAAAAATCCTTCCTTGCTTCCTTTCTTCCTTCCTTCCTCCCTCCCTCCCTCCTCAATAGGCCACCCTCAGAGTGACCAGGAATTTTCAGTCTGACTGCCACAACCATTCTTGCAAACAAATTGCCTGCAGCAATAGTAATCACCAAAAAAATTCAACTTTAATTATAGAAATTAGGAGTTTTCTTCAAGATGAACTTTTATTAAGTTGAAATGAGCTACTGCAGCACAGAAAAGGACTGAAGCATGCCAATATAAAATCTAGGCAATTCACTTTAAAACATTCAAAGAAATCCCTAACTATAATGCCTATGAGTTTGCAGAGTGCTTAGATTTTCATCACATCTCTTCCCCTGACTCCAAAAGGTGCATTAGTGTACTCTCCCAGAAGATCAGGCGCCTTCACTGAAGACAGTATCTGAACAGCTAAGGTTTTGGGCAATTTACAAACAGAAGAACACAGTGGGACCCAACCTGTCTGCTTTGAACATGCCTCCCACACACTGATAGCAATGAACTCAGCACGAATCACAGTAATCACAGTCACTTTATATCTCAGTGCTGTTGGGTATTTACATAACACCCTATTGGTTGCAACACTCAGACTACCTGGGAGGCCTGGGTCCTATTTTTGCTTCAATTTGACAAGATTAAAATTCAGATTTTTCATTCCTCAGCTACTAACCTCTGAAATATATTTCCTTTTTTTATTTTTTCTTCTAAAAAGAACTACTGTTCACCCAGTGCAGGTCACAGAACAAGAAATTCAAGCAAGCCACAAAGAATCTAACTGCAGCCACAAGAAACTGGAGTCTCATCTTGGATCATTCCCCTAAGAATGGAGAAGTCTAGGTTGTTTTGGTTTGGTTTGGTTTTGATTTTTTTGATTTGGGAATATTTAGAATTTGCATATTTACATGGATACTGAATAGCAATCAAAATGAATAAAAACATTTAAATAGAGGAACAGGGTTTGATATCCAAAGTCTTCCACACCTTTCAGAAGTCCTCTACCATAGTTTATAATCTGCAGATGCATAAATTCCTTGGAAATAATGCATCACAATAGTGGTATATCACCACTGTACTATGTAGCTAATTTACAATACTTTATCTTGCATTGCTCTTTATATAATGAACTATCACTTACATCATCCCTGACCTAGAGTATTAAAACCAAAGACGTATGACAGTAATATTTTTCACCCCACACAATATAAAAGCCAGTAAATTTATTTAATACAGAATTCTAGAATTTCATTTTTCAATTACTTTTCTTCCTAAGTTATCTTAGTGAATTTATATATAATATCCATAACCATAAAGACATAGAACAAAAAGGGGGAAATAGTGTAATTAGCAAATACTGTGCATTTTTGCATCAGCATGGAAATAATTCTTCAAGCAACCATTGTGAAGAGAACACAGTCGATACAGTTCATAAATGCATTTAATGAATTCCACCATAGATCTTATGACTAATATCTTAAATATCTTTCAGGTGACCTTGATCTAACTGTATAATTCACTATTATTCATAAGTTATCATAAAGCAATATTCTTGGTGAGTCAGAAATTTCCTATATTAAATTCTAGGGTAAAGTGTGGATCTGTAAATATTGAATCACTATTTATATGCATTTTTTTTCTAGATCTGCAATTTGTGAATAGTTATCTCATAAAACCTTCAACTTTTAAGTCATGGATTGATGCATCTTTTTATAGTATCTTACTTTGTACAAGAGTAGAAACATCATAAGCTCCATAAATTTAGGTGCTTTGCTTCTGCTTTCTCCCTTGTCTGAGTCAAACAGCACTGAAAAGCAGCTCCATGGAAAGGGACTTTGTTGGAGACCAGAACGTAGAGAACATCCCTCTCCCTGTTGTAGAACCTGTTGTAAAACCTATTGTGACACCTGTTATAAAACCTGCTATGAAACCTGGTGTGAGGGAATGGCCCCCGTTGGACAACCCCTACTTTGACCTACATCTGTGGAAAAAACTCCCAACTCTCTGGGAGACTTTGAGACCTACTGCAGTCTAAGTTAAGTGATAAGAATGGTATGCAAAATGTCACAGGGTGAAAAGGTGAAGGGGTTTAGAATTGTTATTATAGTGAGTTAATAAGAGATAAGAACTAAGATGGTGGCATGACGCAGTTAAAATTCCCTCTTTCCTCCTCATTCCCATAATCCATGTTCTGCTGTGGGATCATTGGTTGAATTTTGCTGCAGTTCCTGTGATGTGAACAGACCTGATTCATAGACATTGGATTAAAAGTATAAAAAATAAGTTACATGAAAAATGGTATAAAATGAGTGTGGGAAGATGGGAGCCATCACTTTTTTCTCTTCTGCCTTTAGTTTAATTGCTGTTCTGCCTCTTGCCTATGTTTATATTAGTATTGCTGATAAAATGTAATAAACTGCGAAAACAGCAATACTATTTTCTCTTTTTTGGCACACAAGTGATTAATTTTTATGCTAGGGCTGAGAACGAGGCCAGCCTTAACAGGAGCTCAATGTGAGTGAGCAGTGTGCTGCTCCTGCAAAGAAAGCCAACAGGGTGCTGGGCTCATCAACAACGCCATCACCAGCAGAGATTAACAAGTCATTGTCCCACTCTGCTCAGGGCTTGGCAGGACACACCTGGAATACTGTGTTCACTTTTGGTCCCACTCTACAAAAAAGACATGGAGAGGCTGGAGAGGGTCCAGAGAGGGGCCACAAAGATGATCAGTGACTGGGAAGTTGGCATGTGAGGAAAGGCTGAGAGAACTGGGCTTGTTCAACCTTGAGATCAGAAAACCTTGTCACTGTGCTCCAGTATTTAAAGGGTGGCTGCAAAGAAGATGGAGAGTCCCATTTTTTTACAAGGGGTTGCATGGAATGGATGAGGGGCAAGATTCTGACTGGACCCAAGAGTATAATTTTTCACAAAGAGAAACATCAGCCATTGAAATAATCTCCTGAGAGAGGTGGTGGATCCCCAGTGTTGGACACTTTTAAGATTCAGCTGGACAGGGTGCTGGGCCATTTTATCTAGATTGTGCTTTTGCAAAATAAGGTTGGACCAGTTGATTCTTGGGGATATTTCCAACATGGTATTATATGACTCTATGGTTCTATAATGGGTCTCTACAAGTTAATAAATAATGCTTCCATGGAGAAAAACAATGAAAAAGGTACATTTTTTGATTTCTTGAATCTTGATAGTACCACAGTATTTAAAATGCAGCAATATATAGTATGTTTTTGTCAAATATTGGATGGAGATTCTGTACTTTCCCTTTCTCCTCTTAGGGTTGGTTTTTTTTTTTTTTTTTTTTTTTGTGTATTTTTCACTTNTAAAATTTTTTTTTTTTTTTTTTTTTTAAGGTAGTGTTACACATTTCTGGACCAATTTTACCACATTTGTCTTCCTATTGATTTCATACTAATTTTAGGCATAGACTAACGCTAGCTAGGGTCACCAAAAATCAGCAGAGATCCCAGGTCTTTCTGTGCTTCATTTCTATCAGACTTACACCAAGAATATAGTTCCAATTTAATTAATTGAAAGATAGTGGTGTTTTTCCCCTCTTCTGTACATTTACATAAGGAAATGTAGCTAATGTGTAAGGAAGTCTCAATCTTCCTGATAAACACAAAAAAGTTAAGGAGACTTATTTGTGTAGCCTTTTGGCTTCACATATTGCAGAAGCTATTAAATTGACAGATGAAATTTAAAAATATGATAAAACTGTGATGTTAGATGGCCTTCAGGACAAGTTTCACTTCCATATAGTCCTCCTACACTGAAGCTAAAGTGATTCTTAAGTATTCTTTTATCTATTCCTTAGGATACACACTGCACCACTTGAGTTTCTTCTCGGACAATTACTTATACAAGATTAGAAATAACTGCTATTTCTTTCAAGTGCCACAACAAAATTGCTGTGTCTATCTCTTTCAGGTGGGAGAAACTTTATCCCATGCTAAATGGCATATCCCATGTAAATGTTATTAAATGCTAAATGAAAATGCATGTCAGTTTCAGTTAGCCTAAAGAAGGCTGATGAAACAATTCATTCAGAATTTTACTCGGGATATATTTAAGAGGATTTTTTTTCATATGACACACAATTTCATGGTGGAAATATTTTCCATATAATACTACGTTTTAAACACACACTGTTGAACAATAAAAACCCAGAACAGAATAATTTATGAAAGAGCTCTGACAATGTGTATTAAACATAAACTCTCTACATGCAAGCCAATCATAAAGGCAGTAATGTTATTTCTATTGTCAGTTGTTAGGACATGATTTTAGCTTAAATGGAGAATTTGTCTGAATTCATACATAATTCCATGTAGACTTAAGATTCCATAGGGAAAGAACACAAATCTTATAATTTCAAATTTACTAATATAAACTATGAAATTTTTTCTACATTTCAAAGTCTTTAAATAAATTCTGCTGATGAAGACTGAAGATACAGAAAGGGATTATAAAAGTCTTTTTGTTCCCTAGTAAAGGAATAATGGAAAGCATTAATTCATTCTTTTATACAGATATTTTTTATCAATGCCCCAGAATTTCAATCTTAGATCTTTTCAGTTTCCTAAATCTGGATTGGTAAGTGTAAGAAGATGCCATACCATTAATATATATGATGTTCTACCTTGGGACCAGTGTTCTTTAATATCTTGATCAATGACACAGTGAAATCAAGTACACCCTCAGCAAATCTGAAGATGACATAAAGCTGAGCAGTGCAGTTGACACAGCTGAGGGACAGGACTTCACCTGGAGGGACTCAGACAAGTTTGAGAAGTGGGCCCATGGGAACAAGTGCAAGTGCAAGGTCCTCTACCTGGGTCAGGACAGTCCCAGGCATGAGTAAAGACTGGGAGAAGAACTCATTGAGAGGAGACCTGTGGACAAGGACTTAGATGTTCTTTTGGAAGAAAAGCTGGACATTACATGCCACTGTGCACTTTCAGTCCAGAAGACCAAATGCATCCTGGGCTGCATCAAATCAGCATGCCAAGAGGTCAATGGAAGAGATTCTCCTCCTATACTCAGCCTTCATGAGACCCCACCTGGAGAACTATATCCAGATGTAGGGTCCCAACACAAGACATGAGTCTGTTAGAGTAGGTCCAGAGGTGGTCCCAAAGATGACCAAAGAGCTGGAGCACCTCTCCTATGAACAGTCTAAAAGAACTGGGCGTGTTCAGCACAGAGAGGAGAATGCTCCCGGGAGACTTCACTGCAGTGTTTCAGTACTGAAAAGGGGATTATAAAATAGAGGGAGAGGGACTTTTTACATGGACATATAATGATAGGGCAAGGGAGAACACTTTTAAACTAAGAAAGGAGAGACTTTAGATTAGATTGTGTTAGATTAGAATTTCTTTACTCAAAGGCATTGCAACAGGCTGACCAGAGGAGTTGTGGATGTTCCACCCTCAGGAGCAGTTCAAGGCCAGGCTGGACGGGGCTTTGCTCAAGCTAATACAGTTGATGTCACCCCAGTCCATGGCTGGAGGGTTGGAACTAGATATGATCTTTAAGGTCCCCTCCAAGCCATCCTGTGTTGATTCTGTGTTTCCACCATCTCTGTATAAGTACACTGTAACTCTTCATTTCAACTCACCGTATCACAGACAGGATCTATCTATAATGAGAGTTTCTATCTCATAGTGAAAACAGAGAAACTTAATATAATAAAGGAAATTAGCATAATTCCTATGGTTTATTAAAAGATCCTATGCACTTTGAGGGTTAATAGGGAATTATAATAGTTATAAACTAATAAATCAGACCTAAAAAGGCAGTTTGGAAAGGACGTTTTCTTGGATGAAGCAAATAACTATTATTTAATAAAAAGTTGAATGTAAAAGATTTCAGTTTATGACTAAGAAAAAAAAGGAGCAGCTGCTCATGCTTGCAACTTCATTGGCTCCTTTTTTTCATAATATAAAATATTTATATAAGGATTACATGTTTTCTTTTCTGTACTTGTGGAAGAACAAGGTAGAGTGGGTTATTTGGCACTAACTTTCTTTTTATGTCTTAAAAAGACACACATTTTTTCTTTGACTTTTTTTCAAGGAATCATAGGTGAATCCATTTGAGCTAACAAAAGTCCAGTCACAGGTGCAAGTTATTGACATTATTTGTATGAAGGATATTTTCAAGCTGTGTTACTGTCAGGTTTAAACACTAGCATTATAATGTTTGGCTAAATGTCATCTAACATAGAAACCCTAACATAAACCAGTTCTATGTTTGATCAAGAAGATCTTTAGGTTCTTTTTACATAGACAAGAAAAGAGATTATACTAAATGAATCTAGACAGACAATTTTTAGGAAAAAAACCCATGAATCCAGGATAAAGGAATTTATTGAGAAACGTATGCATGAAACGGGAAGGTAAGAATATCATGATATCTCACTGATTTTATACTTTGCACCAAAATAAACAAAAGAGAAAAAAAAAAAAAAAAAAGAGAGAGAAAGAGAAAACAAGTGCTGGATCTGGCAGAGAATTTTAACTTCAGGAAAGAGTTAATAGCTTTGGAAGATTTGCAGAGGTATGTGTCCCTGTGTAAGCAAATGACATCAGTCCTCCAGGAGTAGCACACTTGAGATTTCCCCAGCTTCTCAAACCTTTCTACAACCTGACTGAGGGTTCTTCCCACAGCGTGCTCCATTTTCTGAGTCATATCCCTGCATACCCACTGCTCCCCATCCACTCAGCAGAGGGTGGCTGGGTGCCCAGCAAAAGCTGTTGCCACCAGGACATGTGTCTGAACCCCAGAGGATCCATGATACTTCTTCACACTCTCCCTAGCAGTGAAAGCATGCCAATGACAGACACTATTTATCACTGGCTCATGCTTGCTCCATTACAGAGAGAATGCTGTTATGAGTAGGAATTTCTATATCACAACCAAGGTAATTTCCAGAGTACGGCTTTGACTTGTATTACAGCCAACAGTAAGTTTCCTTCCATTTCAATAGGGCTTTCTCAGGCAGGATGAGATTAATGAACAGAAATGTCCAACAGCTACAACCTCAACAGATTAATTTTGAAAGACCCTCCAAAGTTTATAAACAAACTGTATGCCACAAGTCACATTTCTCCTGAATATGCATTTGTTTAAAGAAGTTTTGTCTCTCCAAGTTTTTTTCATTATTCAAATAATTTATGAACAATTTCTATCCGTAGTCAGTTGTATCCTTGAACAACAATTGTATTTCACCACGTTCTTCCAATTCTGCCACAACAGTTACTGAGATTTCAATAACATGTATGCTAGGCATGATTCAGTGGAGTATTTGTGAGCTTAAAAACATAGCAAAGGCAGTTCTGGAGTTCTTAATTTAAAGTTGAATCATGCTCCATGTAACTATACTTCTAAGACGTATAAACATGAGACAAATCCCTCCAGTTCTTCATCAGAGATCTCAGCTGCAGAGACTGCTGACAATATATGTATGATATAATAGCTAGCAAAAGAGAGGCTATCAAAATCCAGAATATATATATGAAAGTAAGCAAAGATGTTTTCAAAATTATTCTCAAAAACTGCTGAAATACACAGCTAGTCTGCCAGTGTTGAATTCATGGAAGAAACATTCTGCTCCATTTTAAGTCACTGTGATTCACTTAAAAGTAGTTTCATTGCTTCTAATTGGGCATAAGAAAAAAGATAGGTTCTAAGACCAGAACTGAAAATGATCCTACCAAACCCCAGTAGAAGGCTACCTGAATTAAAGGCAGAATATGCAACACAGTTCTCCAATAAAAAATAGCAATCATTCTGATGTAACAGATCAGACCCCTAAGCTTGATTTAAAGGTACTTTGTTCTAACACTTCTTAGCCCAGTAACACTGTATTTCACTCACACCTTCAGCACAGCCACAGTCCTTCAGCAGGCAGAAGGCCACTTCAGCTCTCCTCCATTCCTACTCCTTCCTCCTATTCGTCCTCCAACAATTCTGCCTTAATACCACAAGTAGGTTAATTAACCTTTGCTTTTCTGTTTGCATTACTCTATTCCACTACCAGCCGTTGACTATATTCCAAATATATTTTCTGCTTTGTAAACAGCAGCAGAAGCCATAACTCAACATCTGCAGGTAGCTATTTAGAGAAAGAGATGGACAAACAGTATATTAAAAAAACAAGAAACAAACAAACAAACAAACCTGTATAAGAAAAACAAGCCAACAACTCCACCCTTCTGTTATGGTCCTTAACTGTCTGTGCTGATGTCACCCTATGCTTTGCTACTTGGATTTCCAAACAGCAGCTTAGATATACCTCACCAGGACATGTCTCTCTAAATGAGAGCATTCCAGCAGTCTAAAGTGACATGACAATTTTTTAACTACAAGAAGAGGCTAGTACTGTATGTTAATATAAATGTTACTCAACTAAATTTAACAGTTTCCAAATTGATTTTGTTTAGAAAATAGTCAAGGAGTAAAGCTGAGCCTTTCAGTGAATCACATGTCTTAAAGGCCTTATTAAATAGTTTATTCAGGAAAATGCATGTAACATCAGACTTTTAAAATCCATATTATCTCTTAATCTATGATTTCTATGTAAATTAACAACTGATTTTTCAGACTTCTTTTTTTAATTTTCATGTCTTTATCTCAAAGGACCTTACCAATTTACATTGTTGGGGTGTGTATTCATAAGGTCATTTTAATATTGAATTTTACTTTTTAACAATATTGAAAATAAATGTTCTTTTTCCATAATGCAGTATTTCTGATATTTCTTTTCATGGGAATCTAAAAACTATTTCTAGAATAACAGATTCCCACTTATCTGGAATAGGCAGAAGTCATTAATTCAGAAATGCTGACATTGATGAATACAGCTAATAAAGAGCTGAGTCCACTGGTCTGAAAGAAGACAAACATATGCACTGGTCCATTTCATTTTTTAGTGTGTAAACAGTCAGATGACATTTGGCATGCTTTGTAGAATTATAACCCAAAAGGAGGAAACTGATTTTTGGAGGACAGACCTTCACTGTGTTTGAGAGCATAGCAAGAATCCCCTTTTTGCTGAGAATTTTCCCCTCACAGGTTAGGCATGCAAAAATAAATTACAGATCTCTGCTGCATCCTCATATACAGTATTTAGGAAATTAACTCCTATTTTAAAAGGCTGTAAATGAGTGAGTATTGCTTAAAATTATCTTTTTCGATCTTAATTCTACCTTACCTTCTATGCCCTCTCCCAGAAACAGAGATATCAGTTTGCCACATGACATCAATCAGCTCAAGGATCAATATGACATTGTAACCTTGTGTCAAAGATGCATTGGAATTTTTATCATCCATGAACTTTACTTCATGAAGATGACGCAATATGATGCAGAAGTAGCCATGTACACATTAAAAATGTTTTATACTGCTTTGAACTCTCATAGGAGAAACTTCAAATTGATAGAGAGAAATTAGTAAATTAGCAAAGAAATTAATCCATCTTGTGATGTGTACTTATTCAATAATACAATATACTGGATTTGTCTGGGATATAGTTAATTTTCTTCATAGCAGTGCCTGTAGAGCTGTGTTTTGAATTTGTGGCCAAAATAGTATTGATGACACAGAGATGTTTCCATTACTGCTGAGCACTGCTCACACAGTGTCAAGGCCTTTTCTGCTTCTCAAACAGCCCCACCAGTGAGGAGACTGGGGGTGTACAAGAAATGAGAGGAGACAGCCAGGACTGGTGACCCAAACTGACCAAAGGGATGGATCCCAGTCCATATGGCATAATGCTCAGCATACAAGGCTGACAGAAGGAAATGGGAGATGTTTGGAGTGATGGCACTTGTCTTCCCATTTGTCACCCTTACCTGTGATGGGGCCCTGCTCTCCTGGATATGGATGAACACATGGGGATCAGTGAGTTGATTCCTTGTTTTGCTTTGCTTGTGTGTGCAGCTTTTGCTTCCCTATTAAAGTGTCTTCATATCAGCCCATGAGTTTTCTATTTTTCACCCTTCCAACTCTCTTCCTCATCCACTGAGGGGACATTGACCAAACAGCTGAGTGGGATTAAACTACAACATGGGGAAAGATTATATTTGCCTCATGTTTTGAGCATGTGCAGCTTTTCTAATGACATCAGTCTTTGGAGAGTTTGATATGCTTATAAGTCTGTCCAATTTAATTTTTCATGCTACTAAAACGATTACATAACTGACCTTAGTAATTCCCATAAAGTTACCAAGTGTAAGAGAAAATACCATAAGACAAATTATTCCACCCTAGTATACTAATAGTGTCTCATAACAGTCAAAATATTGAACTACTCATTTAAACAAAACAAAGTTATCCATACTTCAGAAAAGCAGCTCCAGATACCCTTTTTAAGTACTGTGAGATATTCCACACTAAATAACATCTTGAAGAAGTGTATTCTGAAAAATTAAAAACATTTGGATATTAAATTTACTACAAGGCAGTGTTTTGGCAACTTCTTCCTCTTAGATAATCTGGACAACAATTGCCTACTTTTTAATATATTCTGTTACTCTTATCATGATATTATAATCTTATTTAGAAAATACAATTTCAGAAATCATTCTAAAAATATGTTGTCAATTTTTCTTTACTATTTATGAATGAGAATTCAGTTCAAGTATTTTAGTACTTCAAGCTAAAAACCTTAAGCTATGTAGCAAGCTGGCCTTGACATATATTGCCACATGATATTTATGTCCATTTCTGTACTTAAAAGTACTTCTTTAGAAAGTGCATTAAAAATTTGAAAAAGCTAAATTGACATTGATTTCAGATACAGATTTTTAGTCTTATTGCACTAATCCTTAATAAGTATGTAAGTTTTCACTAATCTTTTGTCATGATTTACTAAGCAAATTGCACATGTACTAATTATTAAAAAGAAAGGTGCGAGTAGGCATCATGTAAAAAAGTATCTATTTGACTGAACATATTTTTCTCTTCTGATTTACATATTGTCTCTCAGGACAACAAACAATAAAATACTGGAACATTCATGGAAGAGAGGTAGAAACTGTAGTACCATTCTGTACATCAGTAAATATTAGGGGTATCTATTCAGAGATTACACCAAGAAAAGAAAGTTTTCATACCATCTCCTCTTCCAACCCCAAATGTAGAGTGTAAAAGCTTTTTAATTTTGGTCTTCTAGGAAAGACATGGCTCCAAACAGGTGAAGTATTAAAAATTACTAACTTCTCCAAACTGGGCTGTAGTGTGGTTTGCTATGTTGGCTTCTTAAGGCTGAGTTGTTTTTGTTTTTTTTTTTTTAGTTCAGCTAAGAAATCACGATGAAAACCAAAAAAGCTTTTTCATGTGTTTACCTTACACATAAACATAGCATCATAGCAAGGTCTAACAGTCCATCCATGTCTAACTAACCAGTTATATTATAACCGTAATGGTTAAAATAACTAATTTTTAACTGTACTTCAGCAGTTCTCTAGTGCAGCAGAACAAAGAAGGCTGCAAAGATGAACATGGAAGACCTGTGGTTGCATGGTTAAAGAAAACTTTTTTCTTTTTTTTTACTGTTCTACAACCAGAATACATGTTCCAAAAGACATTTGCATAAATGACCTGCCAAAAAAATTAAAAAGCTCTCTGTATTTTGTAGAAAATTTAATAGGTACCAGAATTTCTGTGGAAGTGTAGCAGACACTGGTTGTGATAGGGGGTTTGCATTATCAGGTAAATTCAGTTCAGCAATCAAGGGGAGACACAACATACAAATTTCCAAGAGTTCCCTGATTGGCTCTCTTTTTGCAAAACTAGAGAGATTCTTACACTTATCTGACAGTGCTCTGTCCAATTGTCCTCTCCATCCATTTCATTTCAATAATTCAGGTTTTTATTATTCTAGCTAAGCACAGTGGAAGAGTCCAGGTGAATGCCTTTTCTCCTTCCCCTTCTGCTCAGAAGTTTTTATTCTGTTTTGCTAAATGAGTTTCTGTTTCCAGTCTCACAAAAAGGAAGGGAAGGGAAGGGAAGGGAAGGGACCATGCAAGGTTGAGGGGGAAAAAGTAGGAAGAAAAACTCTAACTTTGCCATTCAAAAACTATAATGTGGAGCTGTACTGTAAGTGAAAAGATAAAAGAACTGATTACTCTGTTTTTATTTTAAATTTTGTTATGACTAATGACACTTTCACTTCCTGGGAAGACCAAGGTGTGGTCTGGATCAAGGAATGCTATGAAGTTTTATAGTAGGTCTGTAGGAGCACTATATACATAATTTAGTATATGACAACTGGCATCTCAATCTCTTGTTCCAAATGTCCATGGTTACTCAGTTAATGGAAAGAGAAAGAGGAGAAAAGAAGGGCAGATATAAATAACACAGTCTGGTGTAGAAATTGATTTTTATGGGCTTCAAATCAAGGCCAAGATGTTTCAAATTATGTATACTATTGGAGGGAATTCAGGGCTATCGAAGGCCCACGGGACATTAAAGTAAATATAGGAGAGATACAGGCACTTCAAGATGAGCTTAATCATCCTCACAGTGTACTTGTGTATGAACACAGTGTCCCCATAACTATTTGAACTTCCAGTCTCATCTAAAACTTAAAACCCTACTTGCCCATTTTATATAGCTGTAAGCAAAAACTTTGGCTATGTGTATATATATATGTGTATATATATATATGTGTGTGTATATATATATATATTATTTTTTTACAAATTTAATGAAGAAAAAACAAGATCTACAACTTAAAATGTTAGAGGTAAAAAGAAAGCAAGGACTCTTCTAAAATTTTGCTTTCTCATTTTCAAAAAGAGAGATTTGAACTGCTGATTCATTTTCTTCTTCTCACGCTACTACTACTTTTATACTTATTACCAAAAGATGGTAGTTTGAACAATAAGGTAATAATGCTGTTAGATATTACTGTTTTACTGTGCAGAATACAAAACAAGATAAAAGCAATGAACAGTTAAGAATTATGTTAAATATATACAAACAATAATTCAGAAGAAAATAGACAGGAAATGGAATATTGTTAGCTTAATATTGTCTGTTTTAAATTGTTTTAAAGATTTCAGTTGAACATCTCTGTTTATGATAAATCAGATTTAAAAACTACATATGAAATATGTGGAAGAACGTAACACTCAAAAATCAACAACCTTGTCAGCTCACAGGTGAGAAAATACTGTATCCACAGCTTGAACTTTATCACAGAAAATGAATACAAAAATGTATTTTTAGAGAAAAAGATGTTTATTGTAAAACAAATAAGGGAATGAACTAATTAATATTCAACAAGAGCATTTTCTTTGGTGCTTAAGAGAAAACAAAAAAAGATGAGACTTTGAGAAAAGCATTAATCAAAAGCACAGCTAGCTTCACCTTTGAGAAGCAGAAAAGGATACAAGAATGCTCTAAACCAGAAAAGGAGGTTTAAATATAACAATACTATGACAGAGCACTGTGGTCTTGGAACCTGACTGTAAGTCAAGAATGCCTGAACTTAATGTAAAACACAAGCTTCAATCTTCTGTGTTAATCAGAAACCTACTTCTTCTGTCTATCCAGATCATTCTTTTGAGATGCAAATAACTGTGTATCTGGTGATGAAAAGTAATATGCAGTAATAAGCCTCATAATGTTATGGTGTATGAATACTGGATTATTTTATAATGGTTTCTTAAAGCAGGAAAATAAATGTTGGGATTCTGTTTAACTGATTGAAGTCCATAATCTGTTTTTTAAACCAAAATAATTATTCCAGTTCTAATTCCCCACTTTTTACATCACAAAAAAAACCACTCAAAGTCAAGTAGAGAAGATATAATAAAAGCTTCTGGTAATAAAAGAAGCATTTTGAAAAGGAATTTGCACATCAGCAATAGCAGTCTAAGTGAAGCTGTGATGTACTGCTAAAATAAAATTGAACTGAAAACCCAAACCATCAGCAAAAGTGAATGGGTTGACATTCTGGATTTTTGTCTGGAATTTCAGCTGAATTTTTCTCTCTGATAAACTTTTACACACTACATCATACAAAAGGCAGTGCAGGATATTCATTCATTCAGGACATCTGTTACCAAAAGAAGCTTCCCTCTGTCCCACATGTTAAATAGCTTTATTTATCCTGATAATAATTGACAATTTTATCACATATGGAACTTTTTCAGTTTGTACAGATTATTTGGACCTTTTTCCCATTTGACCTTCTTCTCTGCCACAGCCACTTCTAGGATCAGATGTAATTTTGTATCTCGAGATACTGGCACAGGTTGCCTTCATCGACCAAAATGATTTTTTATTTTCCTGGTTTTTTTTTTCTTTTCATGGCTATCAATTATTTTTAGTCTTCTCATGGCTATCAAATTATAGTGCTACAGGAGAAACAGAAGTTTCTTTCTGAAAGACTGCAGACATTTGAAGTAGTTTTTGAAAGGACTGGACAACTGTGAGTACAGGAAATCTCTCTAAATCTTGCACCTGCAAGTCATATGTGGCCCAAGCAATACATCATAGCCTCTTGGTTTTCCAACAGCCTTCAAATAGTTATCTCTGTTCACCTTCTAGTAAATGATGTCCACAGAAAATAGTACCATTGGAGCTGTTAAACCAAAACCAAAACAAAAAATTATGTTTATGCCTGTTTCTTCAGCTCTAACATGCAGACTGTCCCTTTGGAATCTCACATTATAATCTAACAATGATTTTACCATCCAGACACTTAATAAAGTTGTGTCACAGCCCTTTACCACAGTTAGTGATATCAGGAAAAGTGCAGTCAAATAACACCAAAACATACAACAAATTAAATTACAAGGCTTTGAAAAAGGAATTATGAATCCATGACACTAAGATTCACACAATAAAATATAATTTGCTCAAATGTGCTTACAGAAGATGAAATTCAGCTACCTGAAACACAACCTGGCATTTAAAATGGCATCACATTTCCATGGCACACTGCCCAGTCAGGTGGATAAGGAGAGGCACCACACCAAAAAAATCACATCTTATTGTAGCATCAAATTTATGTGACAGCCATTGGGCAGCTTCAGAAATAGAAAGCTTTGACTGAAAAAATATAAGGGAATAGTGGACATGTTGACCCCTGAACATCAGTTTTCTTCACTAAAGTTCTGAACTGGATTGTGCACATGCATCTATCTAGATGTACTGTGAAAGTTCTGCAACCACATGACGTTCCACAAAATTGTAACAATTTCTTAGTCTAGACCCATACTTTCTTCATAACATTACAGAAGAGATATTTCTGTACATGAGAGGTCTAATTGACTGAGACACTAAACCCCTCCCAGCCTTCAATGTAGATAGCATCAAAAGAAACATTGAGCCAAATGTGTACAAGAGAAGCTCAGGTGAACTGAAGAACATGAGTAATAAAGTCAAACAGTCCACTCCCTTTGTAGCAGAACCTCTCCCCTCTACCACAGGAGAGCTTATCTATTGCCTGTTAGCTGGTGCAATAACTCAGGGCATCCTCAGGGCATGCATGTTCATGCTCACATGAATTTGCTAATTGGTGAAATACCTCCATTGAGGCAGCTTGTCTTGTAGTGAGTTATTTTGGCACAGTGGAAGTGACGCTTCCAGCTGACAATAAGCATCTTGTCTTGAAAGCAAGATTGTGGGAAGATAAGCTGGAATTTCTCACTTGTAGAAAATTCACTTTACAAAATATAAAAGCTACACCAAATTTTCGCAAAGCAGAAAGCTTCTGCACATTCCTTGGAAATGTGTGGGGATGACTCCTGAAAATTTGGGACACACACCTTGAGTTACTGTCTTGAGGGCTGAGTGAAAGGACTCCATGTACACCATCATCAAATCTGTTTAAGTTACGTTGAATCCTAATCTATTTCTGTGCTAACTATAATACAGGTACCTTTATGTTGTGCACTGTTTTATGTAATCTAATAGTAGTTCTTTTGTTTTATACTGTGTAGTAACTCTGTTTAAGGCCTTTTGTCTGTTAATCTCCTGTCTATTCAATACATAACTCATTTTATAACAGACCTGATCTGCCATTCTTGAGAACCTGCAAGCCAGAGTGATTTAGGTTCAGGTCACCTAAGTAGAGCTGCTGCCAAAATCTGAGCCTAAGTCAGGGCTTGTCTAAAGCTTTCAATCCATAACACTCTTTTGAGAAGCACAGGCCCTCTTGAACTTGAAACCTAGTCTGTTACCTCTGCATTAGGCTTTATACAGTTCTGCATCCTTGACTAAATTCACTGGTTGGGTTCATTAAGAAAAGCAAGATGGCACTCTGCATGAGCAGATGGACTATGTTCTTTTCTCCCCGTGGATATTCTATTCATAAATTGATATGGAAAACTCATTTATTCCTACTGCATGGAAGTGGAGATAAGACCAGTGAATTTGAATTTTAAATAAACAATGAATAAAGTAGATTCACTTGTTTTTGGAAATGAACTAGTTCATTTGGTGTTGTTGTAAAAGTCAAGACTATATGCAGTTTCTTTTTGGGCAATCTATTAAAAAAAAAAAAAAGAAAAAAAGGAACCTGGCAGAAGAATAATGTAAGACAGCCAATTGCTTATAGCAGTACCATGTCCTTGTCAGGAAAATAGTTATGTTTAAACCCCAACTATTCATTATACATCTAGCATTTTGAGTGTTCGTTTGTTCTGCACTTTTATTGTATGAAGATAAAGAACAAGGAGATTAATTATAAGATAGAAAGTTCTCTTTTAACAAAAACATTAGGCAAAGTTCCAAATTAGTAAGCAAACCTCCCAAGTCATCAAAAATATACAGTAAAGTTCAAACACTGGCAGATTTAAACACGGAAATTTTAATCTGAATGTTCTGTTTCTCATCAACCTAACAGCTGTGAGGCTGCCAAGAACTTAAAGTACTAAAATTATATTTTATTTATTTATTATTAAAGATATTGTTATTCCATTTATCAACTAACCTGAAAAATATCAGCCTAAACAAATGCTTCCAAAACTCAGTTTTCAGTCTCTCAGTACTGCAAGTACCTGGCCACAGTAAGCATGAACTGTACATAGTCTTGCAGTACTGAACAGTCTTAAAAACAGTTCCAGTCCCTCTAAAACATCCTCCCCTTCAGAAAATATAATAAAAGAATCCAACTGATCTACTCTGAAGAACTACTAAAAATTATTACTGGCAAGAGAGTTTTTCTGATGGTCTTCTCAGTTTCTCTGAAGAAAAGTCATCTCTTCATCCCCCTAAATGCCTATTAGACATTTCCTACAAAGGAATTTACTTTGTTTACTTTACAGTCTTGGATTTCAATATTGTAACTGATTATACTGGAATATATTATCTTCTTAAGCAAATGACACAAGAACAAAAAACTCAACTCCCAAATCTTCTCAACAATAAGTCTAGATGAACGCAACAATGAAAATAAATCGTCATATCTTCAAATATTTGAATCTTATTGCAAAGTAAAGATAGTCATAAGTAGAATACCTTTAAATTAGTTTTGATACATCTTTAGCCAATACACTAGTTGAACTAACACAGATACACAGGAAAGAAGGAAACAAGGAAAAGTTCTTGCTTTCTAGATAACACAGTCAAATTAAGCTACAATGAGTTAAGAAGAAATTGGTGTTCATCATTTCAAGGCCACCATTATCTGAAAGCAGTGATTCAGGAGGCTGCAAGAAATCCAGTGAGAATGGGAGCCTGGGAGGGAGCTACATGAATCAGTGATGCAGGCTGACACATCAACACTTAGAAACAAGAAGTGTTGATGCAAACGCCTTGTATCACTCATATTTACTGTGCAAAGGCAAATTGCATTACACTTACACGAAAAGTTTCCCAGCTCTCATTTTAAAATGTAGTGTTGGAAGAAGTGGAGAAGGAAGAGAGAAGTGAAGAGTGTTGAGCTGACACTCTAAATCTTGGATGAGAATGAGTGGCTGAGCATGTTGATTGCACCTCTGGCAGCGCTGTTGTGAAGAAATGATGGCAATCCCCAGGAGGGCAGTGCATTGTTCCAACAATTAGGACATGTGGTGGTGTCATTTCTCCTACACTCTGTGAGGGAAGCTCATGGCTGCATAAGCACAGCAGCAGCAGCAGCACGAGGCCATACTGGCTTGCCACAGCCAGACCAAAAGGAGACAAGATTTTTGAACCCAAGACAGTAACTGATAATCATGTTACTTCTTATATTACTTTAGCTCACAGTCAGTAATTCATTTCTATTGGTGTCTTGAGGCTGCATGTGGGACAAAGTCCAAAACCTACTGAGATCAAAGTTTTAAAAGCAAAAAGAGAGTTGAAACATGGAAATATTTATTTATTTATTTATTATTAATTATAGATGAAATGATATGACAGACAATGTTATGCAGGAAATAAAGTTAATTTGCTATCAGTAATTCATAACTTCCTTTAATATATTTGATTTAAGTAATTTATAGAAAAACTTATTTTCTCTCTTTCAAAAATTATGATTCTAGATAGCATCTAAACCCACATTAAGATAAAAATATTCAGTTAGCATTTATTTATATTTTTTACATCCTGAGGCAATGCCAGACTTCTAAGACTGTTCTGTGCTAGGATAGACACCCATGGATTCATTTTAATATTGATTAAAGTATGATTTCTGGTACTGGAAGTTTTAAAAATAGCATCTCTATGGAAATTTCTGACTTGTATATCCTTATTTCATCTGTTTCTGAAGAATAAGTGACAATATTGGTCTTTGAAATGCGTATATAGAACTCTGGGCCCAACAAACTTAATTTAACTACTAAGGAATCACAGCCCACCATCCCACACTGGTTTTGCCTTTAACTAGTCATAACTACATTTAATGAACACATTAAAATCCACAAGATAACTTGAACAGTAAAATGAAGTAGAAGAAGATTTACAATTTTTCTTAGAGCTCACAGTAGTAACATCGGTGAAAAGGAAATTCAGTGCTACACAATTACATTTTCTATACAGTGAATGGGATCTCTGCTGCACTTACAAATTCAGTTTCCTGGCTTTATCTAAATATTCCACAAGAACATAACTGTCTCTTACATTCCTTTTAAAATATTTATCTCACTACATCTATCAGAAATAAAACTATTTTTCTTGTCTAAATGAGAGATGCAAATGTATATTTCATAAGGTTCTGCTTAGAGAATTGTATAAAATAATATGGAATCAATATTGCCCTGCAGTTCTTCTAAAAAAATAAAATTATAAATATATACTTCTTTGTTTTCAACATACATAGCTTTCTAGAAAGAGTAAAAAATTATTTCCGAACACTATTTTTCTCGATTGACCCCTGCTGAAAATAAATTTTATGGATGATTTTACCCACTTTTTATTAGTAAATTTTCATATAGGTTATGATAAACCAGGGACCACTTTCAAGACTTTTATTTGTATTAGTATTTCCTTAGGAACAGATTGTATCAGAATTAGTCTGGATTTAAGACTAGATTGCACCAAAATCAAGGTAACTTGGAAAGAACGTGAACACAGCCAGACTCAAGAAGGTAAAGTTGCAACAAAGTGTTCCAAACTAAGTCAGATGGAGATAAATATTACCTTTACTAAATGTGAAGTCCAGCTCAAGAATCTTGCAAAGGTTAGAAAAATAAAGATATAAAACTCTGTGTCTTATTTAATGATTTCCTAAGAATACGCATTTTAAATTTTCTCTCCAAATATGTGCTCTACACCATTTGTTATTATGAAAGCTGATAATATAAGATAAATCCATCCCTCAGAAAAGATCTGGAGGCCAAGGATAATGACCAGGAGTTAGAAGGGCTTTATTAACATTCTGAGAAATTAATACACAGAATTTGTTTACAGCTGCACATTTTTAGAAAGAATTAATACGATAGCAACTTTTTCAGTCATGTTTTATTATCTTGCTTTATAGGTTCTATTCAATATGTTCCAGAGCCCTGTCCCACCTAAGGATGCCCATCTGCAGGCACAGGCTTTTGACACACAAAACCTCACTATTTTGTAGGAAAAGTTTTCTTTCTCTCTGCACACAGAACCTGTTCCTGTCTCCAAGGTCAGCACAAGTTGGAAACAACCATGGCAGCTCAATTTCTTTAATCCCCCTACTCCAGACAAAAGCCCCTTATGCAAAATCTAGGCAGTAAACCCATATCCTGTTACATTTCCTTAGTAAAATGAGTTGATTGAATTAATCTGCTACCAGAGTGAGGAAGTGTTCTTGTCTGGTCTAAAAGAAACACTCACTCTGCAGCAGCTTTACATAGCCTACTTCCATGGCACTACCCCTGTACCCCTAATTCACATGTATTAATGACAGTAACTCCACTGGACAGATGGAATGAAGGAAGACAATTCACTTGTTAAAACAGACAGAGTTGCTGCTCAATTTCAAGTAAATGTATGTTCTTGATTGAAGCTTGGGCTGTCCCCTTCTCTTTACTAATTCCCAAAAGGCCCATAGACAGTGTAGAGCAAAACTACTACAGAGTTAATAATAAAAGATTTTAAGAAGATCTGTGACATCTCAGCCCTGAAATACAGGGCTGGGTTCTACAAATTTTTCTCTTGTTTAATTTCTGGTCATAAGGAACAACTAATGCACACTGACAGTATACCTATATACACTCATACAAGTCATAAAACTACAACAAGTATATGAAAATCACCACACCTGGTGAGACAGAGCCTAGCAAAAGAAGAGAAGGAGCAAGAAACTCACTGTCATTTTGACATGACAACGAAAAATGGTGCCTTTTAAATTCCTTACAAAATAAATAAATGAAGACTAAAGAGAAGTAATTTGTTCGGGACGAGATAATTTATGACTTTAGGGCTTTTATTTAGGTCTCAGAAAAATAATGCAGAATAAGTGTCTTTGTTTCATTCAATTCAGAAACCCCCATATATTTGAGGGATACCATCTCATTTCTGCTGTAATTGTAAAATATATTTTTAGTCATTGCTAAGAGCTACACTAAGTAACCTGCAGAGTACAGATGAGAAAACTTCCTGACACAGTTTCTAAAAAGATACACTCAATCTCTTGCAAGAAGCATGGCAAAATGATTTTAAAATCCAGGAGAAAAGCTTTTAAAGTATTACTAGAAGTTTTTTCCATAAGTTGCAGTCTCACTTTTCTGTGAGCAATATGTTTGAACTGCAGGTAAGCGGAATCATTGCTACTGAGAACATACAACTGGGTCTGACACAGGCCAGCAAGAGTCCAAACAGATTTATTAGCAAAGCTTTCACTGTGTTTATGTCACCTTAAAAATCTAGGATCTGGCTGGGAAGCAGCTCAGCACTCATTAGTAAGTCTGACAAGTATTGGACAGCCCCATGCAGAGCAGGCTTAGGGCTCTCAGCAGTCAGCAGTCAGAACCAGCAGAGCTGGATAGCACAATACCCATGCACTTGCACAGCCCTTGACAGACACAATTGGCTCTACAAGTATAATTTTTTATAACTTAGCAGTGATTCTTTTACAGTAAGTATGGCTCTCCAGAGATGTGCACCATGGGCCTCAGAATGCTGAAGTCTATTGTTACCTTGGGAAGAATCCAAATGCAGCTGAACTTTCAAAGTCTACCTTTGAGTATGACAAGTTGACATGTAAGAGTAACCTTGAGTGCAGTGAAAGCAGCATGAAGATATTTCTGCAGAACAAACTCAACTGAACTATGTGAAGTTATTCATCTGCCTTTACATGACAAACTTCAGTGCTTCTGTGAAGGTAGTGACACCTGAGAGGCACGAACTCAATCCTCTAGCTGATATAATACACCTGCAAACTCAAATGTATATAATTATGAGACTCAAAAGATTTGGAAAAGAATATATAGAAATTGCCTATGAGAAAACTTAGCAAAGGAATCACTTATATTAGGAGCAAGACTGTTATCTATTAAAAAATAGATAATGTATTTTAATAATAAAGAAGACATACCATTTTCAAAGCCACAGCTACTGCTTTATTAATTTTTATCAAAATTTGTCCCCTTACAGGATATTTATGAATGACGATTGGACTTTATTATGTATTGGTCAGATTTTTTATCAGGATCATGGCTTCACAGTATTGGTAAATACATCTTATTTGATTGTTTTGCTTCAACTAGTATGTGCTGATCACAGGAAGACATATGAATTGATATCTTTCTTATTATCTAACTTTCTGTACTTCACAATTTAGCATCCATCTGCTTGACAGTTAATATACCAACATTCTAAACAGAAACAACTGGATTTTCAGATTAATGATTATAAGCAAAAAACTAATCTGATTTCCTTACCTAACACTATATGCTGAAAAATCACAGGAACCCTTGAAAACAATATTCTTATTAGGCAAATGTAAATAATGCATCATGGGATTTGTTACATCTTATGCATTGGTACAAGTATTTATCTCAGGGAATCAACCCACTTCCCATTAATTAATAGCAAAAAATTAAGAGAAAAAATTAGGATAATTTTGATTTGTGTTTAATTAAGAATACACTGTAATTAAATACACATTACTTAAATAAGGTATGAAAGTCAATTAAATATACATTGTAAATGATAACAGTGTTGCCAATTAAAGTGCATTTGCATGAACAGATTTACTCGTGCAGCCAAGAAGGAGGAAGATGTGAAATTGCAATCATCAGCTGCATGTAACAGTAACTGTTTGACCATACAGACTTAACTATTTTGTTGGTTGGTTTATTTCTTCATTATATAGCTGTATAGTGCATATAAACATAGGATAAACCAACATTTATTAAAGCACAATAGCCACCTAACAGCTGGCACCTTAAATTCACTTTTATTCCCTTTTTTAGGTATATATTTGCAGTCAGAATGAATATCCTGTGAGGCAATGGTGTAAATGTTGGATTGGATACACAGAATAGTCTTTCTATGATCTCCAAGACCTGTTAGTTTGAAGATAGAAACAGTGACATACAAAACCACTAACAGAGTTAAATCCGGGATTTTCTTCCTCTGCATGTAGGCAAAAGGAGTAATAAGGCCACAAATTTCTCATCACATAAATCCACACCAACACCCAATGTCCAGTGTTTGACCAAGTTACGCTCTTTGTGCTCTGAAACACATGGAAACTGCAAAACTAGTGACCCATCAAAAAACCATCACCAGGGTGTTACAGCAAAGGCAGTCCCCTCCAGCCCTCTAAAGAATTTGGTCATACTGATATACTGGCAAATCTTCTCCTGACCTTCAAACTTGCAACTTCCAAAGAAGAGTCAGGTTTAAACTAAATTGCTAGTACAAACTCTTTCTTACACACCATTATCTCTACTTTTCCGCCATTGTCTGCTAGAACAAGGGAATCTTTACACAGATTCCTGTATCTGTCTGTGAATAGAGTTACTGCAGTATATGTATCTCTTAAGTTCACTGACCAAGTAACTCCACCATAATGAGTAGAAATTAAACTATTTGGACATGCATATAAGCACATGCACACAAAACTGGATTTCCAAGAGAAATGGTGGAGTCTAGGAACCACCTGTTGATTTTGATAATCTGATTAAAGGGTCCATTAATTAATTTTCTGTGTTTATATGTGAATCACATAATTTCATTTATATGCTAAAGCTATTAACTTTATGACAGCCCCACAATTATTTGGAAACTATCATTTATGCTTAGAGCTTTTAAGGATCAATTTTTGGTTGACATCCAATATTTGAAGTACATTTACTTTTTCTTAACATGTTGCTGCTTTTACTTTTCCAAAACCAAGAGACAAAAGACCCATAAATTGTGCTTTAGGCAGCTAATCAAGAGCACTGTAATAAAAAACAATACAGGCAGGAGTTTTGCTTTTCAACTTTCCTATGAGACAGGGGATTTGCCCTATTCAGTTTGTTAGATTTGATTACAGGATAGGAGCTTTTCCATTGGATGAAATCTTTTCACATGACAATACCCAAGGTTAGTTGCATAATGGATAGTAGACAAGATTTTGCCACAGTATCACATAACAGAAAAGTCTGACATTAAATATTTAGACACGTTAATCAAACTACATTTAAACAGTAGTTCAATGCATCTATTTGATTATGCTTTAACTACTGAATTAGCTACAGAAATATTAAGGGTTTTGAAAAGTACATGGGGACATTGTGGAAGACAAAATAGAACCCAAATAATACATTATTTTTCAGATACCTTTATTTTTCATTATTACTTTTATTTACATTTGTTTGTTTAAACTGAGTTTTCATACCAGCCACATGCTGTCAACTGCTAATCAAAGTTTTATTCAGTTAGTCCTTCTACACCAAGTACGACAGCTCAAAAACTATAGCACATCAAGTTTTCAGAGTTTACACATGAAGCTTACACTTTAGTGTTTCACTTTTTCACCAAAAATAAGTTACTTTAAGTAAAGTGCCATGGCAATGACCTTTGTGAACCAAGAAACATTTGGAGGTCCTCTCTACCTCAAAGACCTTCCCTCAGATTTTAGCTACTTCCTTGAAATTCTCTCCTTTCCCCCCTCTCAGTCTTCTGCCCTACCATCCCTTCTTTCCTGCCCAATGACAACAGCACCAGGTGTTAGCAAGTGTGGAACTTAAGTTTCTTTTGGTGTGTGTTGTTTTCTTAGGGGCATCCAAACTGAACTCGTTGTGCCTATCTCACTGCTATAGTTACTAATATTTATATTTCATTATTTTAAGATGCTGTATGTTTTATTTTACTGATTTTAGAAATATTTTTCAAGAGCATGCTCTTGAAGACCCCCAAAAATCACACTTTTGCCTTATATTGTCGAAACATGTTTTTTATTTCTTCAGAAAATTCAGTTATAGACAGTCCTTCTATTGCAGCTAGCAGACAGATAAGCCGTGAGACATCAAGGTAGGAAAAAAATACGGATAGAAAAGAGTTCACAGAACCCTCACATACCTAGCACAGCTTTATTTTTTTGCCCTCAGGCTACCTTTGCTTTTTAATAGTGGATGTGTAGCAACAAGGGGCTTTAGTTCCTTTTCTCCTTTGAATTTTGCCTTTTAAACATCCGCCTGTACTGCCTGGAATACTTAAACCCCTTCTACTGCCGGCTGGATGAAAAACACACTTCTTCCTTTGTTCGTGCCATTCTGGAGTCCAAGAGCTGGTTTCCATGACTTCAGCACTTCTCTTATTTCTATATTCCTGTTACATCTAGTGATAAAATTTGCATTGATTTCAGAGATAAATTTCAACCAAAACTGTGTACTTTTGAAAATGCCACTCTGGCTGCTTGAAGACATTAATCAGAATTTATTTACATAGTCTCTTTAGAGATGTGAGGATTCTGCTCTGAAATTGTCAGGTTAGGCTGGTTGCTGAATGACAGTTAAATATATTTAACAATATTCAACAGGATACACAAGGCAGAGAAGATGGATAATTCTTTTAAAATTAAACTGTTTTTCAGTTACCATTTTTTTCTGTTATTGACCTTGAGAAGAATAGCAAAAATATCAAGACATTTAAAACTTCTACTCATTTGTTTTTTTAGGAATTTGTACTGCAAGACTCATTCTAATGCAGTGGAAATTTAGTGGGCTTATGAATAGGAATGCAAGAAATTTTCCTCAAATATATAATGATCTTTCTTCACTTACATTACATGAATTATACTATAAAGACCAAAAAAAAAAAATTGTAGCAGTTTTGAATGGGGTGCAATTGACAATTGGACGTGTTCTGGGCAGACCTGTAAGAATACAACAAAAAGATTTAGGAAACAAGAGAGCTCACTGACGGTCAAAGAGCAGGGTAATATGAGAGTAGAAATAAAGATTATATACCAAAAACCTGAAATAGTTACAAACAAGCTGATTACTTGCCTTATATCTCAAGGTCATCTATCCCTGTCTTGTCTCCATGAGATTATTATCGACTTTTCAAAACCCATAATTTTGAACTGTTCTCAGTACAACTTAATATTGTACATTATTCTGGGGAAGCTTAGATTTCTAGTCTGATAGCAGTTATGCTTTGTGCAGTACTAGTTTTTAACTTCAGACACTAGTTTTTCACTTCAGACACTGCTTCAGTTTTGAGGCCAATATGAAGCAGTTCTTTCTAAAATAGGAAAAAAAAATATTCTGGACTCAGCAGTTCTGTTCTTGACTTTCAATAGCTCTGTGAATACCCAGGCCAGTACTTGCACAGTTCCTCTTTCCTAAGTAAAGCAACAACTGTTTCAGATTAAGGTGTTTCATGTGACAGAAGCCATGCCTATGAAACAGCAGGTCACAGGAATGTCACTGACTATTAGTCTAGGCACTCAATCAACTTACATGCTGCTTTCAGTATGCTTCAGAAGGGAATGAAAAAAATGCTAAATTTAATAGAAGCACTTCTCATTCTGATGAT
This sequence comes from Rhipidura dahli, assembly GCA_013399225.1. NCBI lineage: Eukaryota > Metazoa > Chordata > Aves > Passeriformes > Rhipiduridae > Rhipidura > Rhipidura dahli. The sequence continues at coordinate 190,227 of VXAC01005698.1, forward strand.
AAATAGGCCTGTTTTATGTAGAAAAAGAATTTGTTGGAAAGAATACCCTTTTTCTAATGCTCACAGGTTTATTTTTTTTTGATTGTCTACTGTAATTCAACATAGATACTCTGCACTTTATTTACTGACTAATGTCCAAGCAAGAATGCATTTTGAAAGCTCTGCTCACTTAGATCTCTTATTCAGACACCTCAAAATTATTTTATCTTGAAATGCAACAGTCATGGAGGCCTTCACATAAGGCTGAGTCTGTCAGTTGGTCTTTTCCTACATGAAAAGCTGTAGGTGTGGATAAGTCTTTGCATATATTTGTTCCACAAGTGAACAGATGGTAAACCATTGGCATTGGTAGAGATCTGGACAGGCATTAATGACAAAGATAATAAAATGGTTTTCTAAAGAAAATTTTATCACTTAGCATTGAAAAGGTCCCGTGTTCCTGAGTGTGACTAAACAATACGGCAGAGAAAGTCCACTTTTCTCTAGAAGATGGTGGTGTAGCCTATTTCTACTTAAAAAAAAAAAAAAAAAACTTTTATATCTCAAAAAAGCAACATACTTCTTTCCTCATCCTGTAAAAGATGATAAGAGTGAACCATAGAGGGCATCTGCTTCAATGGCATGTGAAGTACCTTGCTAGCTGATCTTAAATATCTGTGTTATGGGTCTTCTGATCCGGAAATTAATTAGGTTTGCTAATGTCAAGTGCTTAGTCTGCAGTCTCCCTGTCATACTGAGGAAGCAACTTTTTGCTACCCTCTGTTTTATATAAATATATCAAAGGGCACTAAAACACAACCATCTCCTTAAGTCTTCGGACTGTAGGAAATCAGAGAGCTAATTGCCCTATCCATCTATTTTTCATGCTTTTCTTTTGAAATGTCAGGGCTTTGATATATTATGTCACCATTTTATGCATGAACAGTCATAAGCTGTCAATGTATTCACCCTACAGAGATCTTCCAAATGGAAAAACACTCTCAAAAAATATCAGCATCAAAACCAGTCAAAACTCAGAGCAAAAAAAAAAAGTTATTTTAGATAAGTGGACAAAGGAAACAGAAACAGAGGGCTGCAGCTTTCTTGCTAAAGTAAAAAATAATTTTATATCATTAATTTGTCATTAAATTTTGCATTTCATACTTGTACAGGTGACAGGAGTTTTAAATATCTTATTGAAAAAGGGTCTGGGACTTGAAAAGTAAAAACACATACAGAGACGAAGTAAAATGGACATATATTGTTTTCAAGTCTTCACAGAAGCGCATTTCAATTTCTGTTGTTAAGGCTCCTATTTTCTCTTAAGAAGACAACTGATTTGAGAATAACTTAGCAAAAAGAAACAGAAATGATTCATAACAATGGTAGCTGACAGTAGTGGCAAACAACTCAAGCAGTGAAAAGTACAAAGTAAGGAATATGCCGTGGCATTTACTGCAGAGTATTATTGCTTTGCTGTAAAAGAGGACATTTTTTGGTAGAGAGATGCAAGAGAATATAGTTTAATTCTGCAAGCCATTTGTGAACAATTTCCTTGAAACTGTTTCTATTAACTCTCTCAACAGGGAATACAAAACACTACTCTCTGCTAATATTGCTTTTCATTTGTCCACTTAATATTATTTACTCCTTACAAGACAAGATGTTGCTTGCACACTGAGTCCTAAGTACAATATGAAAGAGAGAGCACTGCAGAATTCTAAATATTAAGAGCCATGAGAAGCTGTGTCAATTGTGCAAATTGACTTTGATTCCTAAAAATGGTGTCAAAATCTTCTCAAGACACTTAAGCTCTCATAAATGTTTGAGTTAGTAGGTACAATTAAATAAGCATCATATGCAAGCTACAGCAATTTGCATAAGGCTTCTAGGAATGTATTATGATCTAAAGAATATATTATGAGTAAGTGTCTTTGAGCATAAGGTTGTGTTTCGCTGAATACGTGCAGGAAACTGATGTGCATCTGTTTCCAACTTGAACAAGTTCCACTCTGCAGAAGTTAATTAACTTCTCTGTTACACTAGACACTAAAAGTCCCATTTTTATCATCACTTCAGCTACACCTACCATCAACTGTCAATGTGTTTACCCTACTCACTCTGCATTGTGCAGCTGGTTTTTCCCCCTGCTTGTTCTGACAGAAGGACTTTACAATTTCCATTTGTGGCTTCACATTGGAAAGACTAGAGTTTTATTGCCAGTCCTGTTCTACAAATCTGACCCCAGAGAGATTCACAGCAAACAGTAATCCCTCCCATGTGGCCAAACAAGGTTTTTTTACACAGCCAAGGAATGTTTATTTTTTATAATTTAACAACTGTAATGGCATCCATCTCAAGCCTCAGCCATCAGCCTTCCATCACTGATTCACATTCTCTAATTGTAGTTAACTTTAAATCTGATTTCACCACGTCCCCATTTAGAAATACACAACCTTTCAGGAGGCTGCTGAATGTCACACTCATACTAAAGATTACTGTAGTCAATCCACTAGTAGCAAGTGAAACACTGTTGGGCCCTCTGAACATCCCCAGGAAGGGAACAATCCCATGAAGGGATGCTCATGACTGCTACTTTTACTCCTCCATGTAAAATTACTACTGTGAGGCTACTATGACTAATGTATGGGCTTTTTGAAAGAAGAGATGATGTTGTAATAAAAGGTAAAAATTAAATCATATTATTTGGATCTTTATATTTTGGCTCAGAGAGCATAAAAATTAGAGAGAGAGAAGAAAATGAAAAACTTTGGGGATTTTGCCACAAACAATGTGATACATAATGCTGGAAAGCAGCACCAGATGTACACAACAGTTGGAATATTTCCCTCTTCTACTGGAAGAAACACAACACAGATGTTGCCTATTTTATGGAAGCATATGAATGAGATACTGTCTTAATGTGACAGTAACAGCCTTCTGTGTCATTAGGAAAGTAGATTATATAAATGTAGACCCAAGATTATTTAAATGCTTGCCCAAACACTCCTTCATTTTATTTCTGAATTATCAGTACTTTCACACATATCCATACACTCAACAACGAAAAAGATATCAAAAAACCCAGAGGAATATGCCCACAGAACCTACATTGAATCTAAGACTGATCATTACATTTTTGATAAGTTCTGACAAATGGTTAGAAATACAGGAGGAATGTTTGGCTCAAAGTGGAGTTATCTGTTACTCTCCATCCACAGAAAGCAACAAGAAAGTCAGCAAAAAACCTACAAGTATTACTTTAAGCAGAGTTCTGTGAGCTATTGCAGTGACGGAAAGGTATACAGGAAAATCTCTGCTGCTACTTATCAGAATGTTCAGCAAAGGAAAACTATGCACATTTTGCAGAAAGTTAACAGGTTTCTGTGACAAAAACCAGCCAAACCAGTAACAAATCCTGTCACTAATTTCTTCTCCCAAAAGAGAAATAAGATGGCAAGGTTTTCCAAATCCTGGTAAACCACCTGGGCCAACAGCAACAGTCTAACACTAACTTTTTCTTTATAAGTATATCTTGGCTTCAGATGGACATAAAAATGGAGGCTAGCACTCACTGAAGCATAAGTACTTTTGAAATAAAAAAAGATCAATCTCAAAAAACTTTAAAATATACCAGTGAAAACTAAAATAAAATGCATAAAACCAGGAATATTAAATCAAATCTTTAAACATGAGATAAAATTTTGGGAAAGTCAGTGTCAAGTATTAATTATTTTGTTTTGGTTTTTTTTTTACAATTCTTTCTTCCCATTTTATAGGATTATGCCTTTTCAGGGAAGATGTCCTAATGATACCCACAGCACACAGACCAAGTAATCAATAAATTACAGAGTCTGACAAGAATCAGAATATTTTAAGTGGAGGTTGAAGCACCTAATTCTGTATATATATGCAAAAAGTATATGAGGATGAAAAGAAAAATCCTGGAAAGTCTTCTATGGAAACAGTTTTTAAGAAATGGAAAAATATTCTTGTCTTAGTTTTAAATTTTTGATAGATTTTACATAATGGAAAAAATATACTAAAATCCTTTTTTTTTTTTTTTTTTTTAAACGTGTACTACAGAAAAATTGATTAAATTCTTCATAAAGGTCAGGAAGCCTGATTTGATTGCATCAGCCCCTTTCATAATGGAGACCACATTCTCTGTTTTGCAGAGATTTAAACTTAATCTCACACAAAACCAGGCAGACATGGTACATGTTAGCTGCAATAGAGCAGTATTAAACTCCTTTCCATGACAGAGATCAATGACATAGGGCAGGGGGAAGAAGAAACCCAAGCATTACATAACAAACTTAAAAATATGTATACATTTTCCACTAAAAGAGGAATTTTTCAACATTCCTGCTGCAATTTGCATGAGTCTTACCCGACCACAACTTCCCACCACACCCCAGGGAATGAACTGCAGGTATTCAGTCTGGTATTTTGTACACCCAAAAGCCTATTTAGAAGGCACATCTTCTGAAGCCAAAGCAGAACAGGTTTTTTTAGCTGCTCTCTCTAGTGCAACTCCACAGATGTCTCAGCCACTGCTCTCCTTCCCTTGCCCTGCAACAAAGCAGTTTTGGTAGCTCAGCTGATACAGCTGCAAACCCTGCAGGATCCTCAGTCCTCACTGTGGTGGTTACAAAGGTGTCCAGATGATGGTGGAGACCAGCAAGCCCTCTGCACATGCTACTGATTCTGAAAAGGTTAGAGATGCTACAAGCACTGTGCTGGTACATCTTTCCATGGAAAAATTGTGTCCAAAAGCTGCACCAATGGCCTGTCACACATCCAGTGTTAGTCACTGTGAGTAAAGGATCACAAAACACCCTTTCCTGGACCAAATTCACTCTCTCACCTGATTATTCCAAAAGCACCTGAGTATTTGCAGTCATTTAAATATATGCCAAGCACCTGCAAGGTAAATAGATGCAGCCTCAGATAGCACAGAAATAAATGAACATTTTCAGTGGTTTATTCTTCATTTATAGTCAATTCCATTTTTACTGTTTCAACTCTGACTGTGTCCCTTCCCACATTATTTATTGTTTTTAAAAAACTTTGATTCTTTCTACAATCATCTATCATGGCAGGATGTAATTATGAAAAAGTTTTTGAGAGATCTTGTCAAGTTTTTCTTCTCAGAAAATCACTTTGAGAAAGCAGAAAACTATTGGAAAACTGTCTCTTAGTTTTTAAAGCAAAATAAATGTTCATGGTTTTTTTAAAGGAGTGCTTTCTTAAAAAAAGTGCAAGCCCATTACCCCATAAAATGGTAAAACTTTATCATTCATTAAGAATAAAGAAGAAAAAGCATTAATTTCTTTATCCATTAATTAAGCAAAACCACCTTTAACTGAAGTCCACTTGCAAGTTTTCCTACACAGTATTTTAGTTTCCCTTGAAAGAGCTGAGCTATCAAAGCACATTTTTTGTCCCAGATGGTGGTATTGGAACAGTATCTTCAATACACAAGCCCCAAGAAGAATGCAAGCTACAGCATTCATTATCACTGCACTTCGCTGAGCAGCGTGATAGATACGGAGAATAAACAGGGGTGCCAGTTTTCCCCGCCATATGTTAGCATCTGATAGGGAAAGCATGGTGCACTCTTCTCTGATAATTCATTGTATGCTTCCTAGGAAAAATATACTGAAATTTTACATCAGTTCTGAATACGAATTGATGTTCAGCATCCAAACTTTTTTTCATTCATGACTATTACAACGTATTGATTTTAAAAGATTTATTTCTGATGTATTTCAGACAGCCAAGTGTACAGGATTCGGTGGTTTAAAGCCATATAGTAAATTGTTATATTTGCTTAAGTAAACTTTGACCATAATAGCAAAAATACTTTAAATCTATTGCTTCTATATACCTATATAACAAAGAAAGTAAATTTCTCATTGTGATCACAAGTATCAGCCACCGAAGTTATGTCTACTAATAATCACATACAGTGATTAAAAAGTCATAAAATGATCTGCACTGTAAGATCAGGAACTTGCAATTTAATTTCTTCTCTTCTACAGAGACACGCATCTTCTTTCAATCTGATTAAAAGATTAATGCATTTAAGACAGATTCAAAATATATTTAGCTCAAAATTTGCAAAGGTTAGACCAGAAAAAAAGATGTGTGCTCCTTAAGTGTATCTGCTGTTTCTCATCTGTATGGCATGTCTTTCACATCATATTAACTCTGATGACTGCCTCTCTCAGCAAGATTTGCACACTTAAAATACTGACCCTTCTAAGTGTGAAGTGAAAACTAAGGCATACTGAAAAAAAAGAGGGGGGAAAAAGTGCAAACTACTGGTTTTGCCTTGGATATGGTTAACTTTCTTCAAAGCAGCCCACATGGTGCTGTGTTTTGCATTTGTGGCCAGAACAGTGTTGATAACACAGGGATGTTGCAGTTAATGCTGAGCAGCCCTTACACAGAGTCAAGGCTGCCTTTTACTCACAGTGACTCCAGTGAGGAGGCTGGGGGGGCACAAGGGCTTAGGACAGGACACAGCCAGGACAAGTGATGCCAGCTGACCCAAGGGATGTTCTATACCACAATGTATAGTCAGTAATAAAAGCTGGGGGAAGAAGGCAGAAGGACATTTGACTTCCCCAGTAACTGTTGTGTGTGGCAGAGCCCTGCTGTACTGGGGATGGCTGAACACCTGCCTGCACATGAGAAACACTGCATTAATACCTCTTCTTGTTTTGCTTGTGCACACAGCTTTTGCTTTACCCATTAAACTCTCCTTATCTCATGAGTTTTCACAGTTTCTCCTTTTCAGTTCTCTCCCCGTCCAACACCAGGAGGTGATTAGCTTCCTAATGGTGTTAAACGATGATGTGCAATATGTGAGGCCAACGTAGAGAGAGAAGACACCCAAGATGGAACACCTACACTGAAACTGGACAAAACCCCTGTATTTGGGCTTGGCTCAGTAACACCTGATCTTATGACTGGGCTTCATTGTCTATTTGTTTTTCAGAGTTGTGCAGAGCAGGAACACTGTAGTAACACCTGTTCTTAGTGCAAATAACTGTAGAAGCTTCAAAGTCTGAGATACAGGACACTGGTCCCTGATACCTCTAGTTCCCATGACCATGGCAGAAAAAAACTATGAAGAAATATTACTTGGCTTTATTTCCAGACACTACTAAATGTATAGAAATATAAAATTACTCAACTGTGTGAGTAATTACTCAACTGAGTGCTGAAAACAAAAAGGAGATTAAATGCTTAGAACCTTTAAATTTTTCTTTGATAATGATTTTCCAACTGATCATTTCCTTAAAAAGTTGAAGACAAATAATTTTACAAGGTAAGGGTGTTTAAAAATAATGAGCAACTTCTGAAAGATGTCTTGTGTTCAGATGAGCTGCAGACACCTAGAATGAAATTGTCCTTCCTTTATGTGAAATACCAAGCTGAAGAGAATTAAAGAAAGAGTTTTCCCATAAGCACAGCTGGTGACCAAGACATACTTTTCAGAACAACATACTGGGAGTAAGAAGTGACTTGGTAGCTTTCTCCTTTTTCCATCTATCACTGTTAAGATGCTCTTGTTGATTTTGGTGTTAAAAAGACAAGCAGAAAGGAATACAGAGACAGCACAGAGAACTAACAGCAGGTACATAAAAACTTTGTGATACCAAGCACAGGGCTTCACACTGTTAAGGTTATAAATTTCCTTTCTCCTTCACAATTAAAAATTAAAACAGATTATTGAACATTATTTGAAAGTCAAAGGATATAATATTCATATAAACTCCCATGTCTAATGAAGATTTAGTCTGAGGTGTATGGTTTCTGAGAATTTTGCAGGGAATATCTTTATGTAGATGCTTTTTCTTATTTATAGGTTTATTTTGAATTTCAGACATCTCTCTTTTAAAAAAAGCTCAACTTCAATGAACAGTGTTTGTAACCATTCTCTCAACCAGCTTCCACATTAATGCCTAATTATCTTAGTATTACAAACAAGAAGCATCCAGTCTACTGGAAAATACGGATTCGATTTTTCTAATTACATTATTCTCCTACCTTATTTGCACATGGTAATCACAGTCTGTAGAAATCTCTAGTAATTAACAGTAGTTTCCAATCTTAACAATTCTCTGATTCTATGATTGTATAAGTGTTTTGAAAAATACTGAACGTGCACACTAAAGAAAGTAGATTACATATGAAATACAATTAAAATACTGGAAATGGTTACATAGGTATATACATAGAAATATAGACATAGTAGATAAGAGGTTTTGTATATAAACTTATCATTTATGTGTAAATGAAACAGGTGATCTGCACTTTTTCTTAGGCACATTTTGTTTCACAACTACTCAAAAAGAGAATTAGAAGTAGAATTAGAAGGCTACTGCTGACAAACATGATCATGACTACACCACAATACCTCTTATATTGTTTCTCATACCTTTTTCACCACATTTGGTAAAGGCGAGAAACAAAAAAAAAACCAAAATGTGAAACCAAAAGGTTTTAACTTATATTTTGAGATAAACATGGCTGCTTCCTTACTACCTAAAATTTTCTTTGGATTCACTGTATGGAAGCATGATTGAGGCTAGGCAAAAGTGATCAGAACAGCTGTATTTTTTTATTAAGTTACTTATTTTCCATTTATTCAGTCAGTACCTCAAATAAACACAGGCCTTGTCCAAACTCTAGCACACGTACACCCGTGCTCAGTCTGACCTCCTGCTGGACTGGGGCTGGGCTCCAAGACAAGGGCTCTGCAAGCCCTGCTGCCTGGCCTCGGGCTCCAGACCTGCAGTGCATGGAGCCTGCCTTGAGCCCAGCCCCAAAGCCCTGTGCGGCTGCTCCTAACGGGGCCGTGGCTGCTGCACACTCCTGGCACCTGGCTGGCATCTCAGCTGGGGCTGCAGATGGTTCCTCCAGCCCTCAGTGCTGCTCACCCAGCTTGTGCTGCAGCACCGTGCCTTCTCACCGAGGGCACAGCCGACACTTTGGACATCCTCGGCTCTCAACTCACCCCCTGCCATGTGGCTGCTCCCTGAGAGTTTCCCCCCTGAGCATCTGCATACCAATCCTAAAATTGCCAAATACTTTAAAAATTTCTGACATCAGGTTAACTGAATTCTAGTGCACAGAAAATGGGCAACATTTGCCTGGGAAGAGAAGGTTGCATGGCCTTTCTTTCACCCATAGCTAGGAGATCCACAATTCAGGGTACCACCTGTGTTTTGCTAAAGCTTCCACATAATTTCAATACTGAGAACTAACAGTCCCCCACTCAGTGTCAAGGGAGATGCCATGATAATATTGTATTACAAAATGTGTATAGTTTTTATTTTGCCTGCCAGTCTGTAAGAAGTACAGCAATATACAGCAATTCCTGAACTACCCAAGCAGTTCCCAAAGCTAGCTTTAGGAAAAAAAAAAAAGTGTTTAAAGTTTCTGCAGGAAAAAAAAATCACTAAGAAATTTGAAAAAGAGGATGTAAAAGTACTTTATCTAGAATTCTGAAGAAACAAGTCTCTCAGGAGTGTAAAGCTTCGAAATAAATATAAGGCCAGAGGCAACTGAGTAAATAATGGAATGCAGTACTAAACATCTTTCTTTGACTGCACAAGCACAATTAAACATGATCTTTCAAAAAAAAAAAAAGATAGCCTTGAACCAAAGTTAGATTTCACCTCCATAATGAGACCAAACTGGTATTTTAGTTTTCAGTAGTTATTGTTCTAGCTAAACAACTTGCTAAATCAATAATTAATACTTCTTCATGTAAGTTCTCCAATAAATCCTTACACCCTTTATTTTCAACCATGCACTTCAATTGCAATATTCAAAGTTACCAGTTTCCTGCTGATCAGGAACACCAATAATGAAGGACAGAGTTCAAGTTTTTTACTGAAAAAGATATTATCTTCTGCAAACCAGAATTTTATAAGGGGTTAGTAATTTTTTGTAAGTCTGTACCATAATTTATAAATGTTCTGTGAAAACAATAGCCCCAAACTGTTAATAAAAATGTTTTTCTTCCACCTGTGAAGACACATATGCAATTTGAGATTAGAAGTACTAAAATACAAATGAATTAATATATGTTCTACCCTGTGAACATATGTCAAACCTGAAACAAAGCAGGTATATCAGATAGCTTTAAAAACATCTTCCTCCCTTACAATACTCATGAGCTTCCAATACAATAGCCCTAAAACCTGAAAATCATAAGTGAGCCAATGAGTAGCTGCCTGCTTTTGATGTTAGGTAGTATCTTTAGAGCCTTAGTTTGCTGCATGTTCATAACATTCAATGATATGATATAAGGGAAGCACATAAAATTTGAATTCTGTAAACTTTTATATACCAGGGAAGCCTAAGATTTGGTGCCATTAGACTTAAAACAACATTTACTTGCTTTAGACGATCCATGCAGTAATATTATGACCAATTAAAAAAACCCTGCATATTATTACCAATTTCCAGTGTAACATACAGCTCCCTCTGGTTTCTCTGGCCAGAAGGCACATGACACATCTCCACCTAGAGCAAGTCTAAGAGAGTCAACAATTCAGAATTCTATTAGTCAGAAATTATTTCCTCTTCACATTGCAACTTTAATTCACTTATTTTATGTCCAAGGACAAGAAGACAAGACTGAAGAATTTTTCGCTACATACTTGTCATTTTCACATCTCCTAAGAAAAAGGCAAAGCCAAAACTCTTGAATTAGACCCTTGACACTGGCAGCCACTGCACCATTTCTTAATTGCCGGATTCTCTTCCACAGCCTATAAGTATCTGCCTATTTTTATTTTCCAGGACAGGTAGAGTCAAAAGATTTCTGATAGGAAGGCTAAGATCATCCTCCTGCTGTTTTCAACATGGATGAGAGCAGGAACCCTCCTTCAGCACTTAAAATCAATCCAGCTAAAAATACAACCCAGTCAGCCAAACACATCTCTATTTTCAAATCTACTTACCATGGAACTGAAACAAAGCCTTGCTTTGGATTGTAAGTACCAACAGTATAATATAGTAAAAGGATGTCAGATATATTTGTTGTATGCTCTATGTAACTCCAAGGCAACAGCTGACACTTAAACACATCTCTCCTCAACTCTGATAAAATTTTCTGGGGACTAGGGATAGGACATGATATACCAGGAGATGCAGACCAGCTCCTAGTACTTGAGTAGCTAGCTGCTGCCTGCTGTGATTACACAACCCAAAAGCTTATTTCAGATACTGAACACATAATCGTAAAATCATTTAGGCTGGAAAAGACCTCAAAGATCAGCAAGTCCAACCACTAATCTAACACCACCAAACCTATCACTAAATTAAACTCCATACCTTGAGTATTGTTCTGGACCTCCCAGTTTAGGGAGGATGTTGAGAGATGATGGAGCAAGTCCACAGAAAGGCAACAAGGCTGGTGAAGAGTCTCAGATAGAACACAAGTCTTGTGAGGAACAGCTGAAGGAAGTTGGAGTGTTTGACCTGGAGAAAAGGAGGCTCAGGGGAGACTATCACTCTCTACAGCTGCCTGAAAGGAGGTTGCAGCCAGGTGATGGTTGGCCTCTTCTCCCAGGCAACCAGTGCCAAGACAAGAGGACACAATCTTAAGCTGCACCGGGGAGGTTTTTCAGAGAACGACTGATTGGGCACAGGAATGGGCTGCCCAGGAAGGTGAGAAGTCACGATCCCTGGAGATGTTTGAAAAAAAAAGACTGGATGTGGCACTTAGTGCCACGGTTCGGTTGACAAGGTGATGTTAGGTCACGGGTTGCACTCAATGATCTCAAAGGTCTTCTCCAACTTACTTGATTCTGTGAATCTGTGATTCTGCAAATCATGTCCCTAAGTGCCACATCTATATGCCTTTTAAATACCTTTATTTCCCTTGGCAGCTTGTTCCAGTGCTCTTTCTGTGAAGAAATTTTTCCTACTAGTCAATTTAAATGTTCCCAGGTACAATCTGAGGTTGTTTTCTCATCCTGTTTCCTGTTACTTGGGAGAAGTGACCTACGTCTATTTTGCTACAACCTCTTTTCAGGTAGTTGTAGATAGTGATAAGGTCTCCCCTCAGCCTCCTTTACTCCAGTCTAGACACCCCCAGCTCCCTCAGCTGCTCCTCACAGGACTTGTGCTGCAGACCAGCTCCGCTGTCCTTCTCTGGACACCCTTCAGCCCTTCAATGTCCTTCTTGTAGTGAGGGGCCCAGAACTGACGAACTACATAAGGTGCAGCCCCACCAGTGCTGAGTACAAGGGGATGCTCACTGCCCTGCTCCTGCTGGCCACACCATTGCTGATACAGGCCAGCATGCCACTGGCCTTCTTGGCCACCTAGGCACACACCAGCTCATGATCAGCCAGCTGTCAACCAGGATCACCAGCTCCTTTTCTGACGGGCAGATTTCCAGCCTCTCTGCCCCCAGCCCATAGCACTGCACAGATCAATTGGGACCAAAACACAGAACCAGCATTCGGCCTGGCTCAGTCTCATACAAATGGGCTTGGGTTACTAATCCAGCCTGTTCAGACTTAATAAAAAGAAAATTTTGTTAAAGAAAAAAAAATTTAACAAAAGAAAAAAACCCCTTGGGTTCTTCTTAACATGTTTTTATAGGGAAAAATGTGCTTCAAAAAAGCTTTAAGCTTCTCATGTAACTATATTCTGAGTAACACTACTTGTTCCATTTCTGCATATTCTTCAAAGTTTTTCATGTACAGCAAAATGGCTGCAAATGGAATGAGATATCTTAAACTGAAGTTTGTCCCGAGAATAAATTAAATTTTTTATTAAGCTAATAATTTGTCTGATATTTAGATTACTTATTTCCATTTCAGACATTTGCAGTCTACTATGGGAGTGCCCTTAGTCTTCCACAAGAACTTATATGAGCTTTTCTTACTGTAGTATTAATGCAGTAATTGCTAATGCATTTATCTCCACAAACCAGAAATCATTAAGATTTAAACGGTAGCTCGATTCAGCAACATGGTGTTGGCATGTCATTCAGATGCTTCTTTTTTACCCTTTTGGTAACTACCCTGACATGTTTCCCTCAATGTGTCTCTACAGAATCCTACAGCAACACTAAAAGAGCAACATTAAAAAGGCTGAGGTGTCCCTATGAAAATCAGTGCAGAGATTTACCAAAGTGTATGAAAGTTACTGGTAATTTTATTATTTGGTATGCTGGGTTTTGCTTTTCTTAAACTTTTTACCACTTGCAACTATTTACCACTAAACTTGTCAAATTTTCACCCGTCAAAAGATTGCAACAATGCTCAGTGATCAAAAACTTTATTCAGCAGCAAAAATTAGTTGTAGTCTCCTAATAGGTATTTAGACCAATTGTTCATTAGACATAAACAAGCAAGAAATACACTGACACTGAAAAAAAAATATCTAGAGCAAGTATATGGCTGACTAAGATTCCTTTAAAATGTATTGCATTACAGTTATAGAAAAAAAAGTCTTTTGAGTATCATTTTGCATTTTTCAGACATGTTATACTTCACTGAAAGTATACTTCCATACATGCTATTTTCCACTTTTTATCATCTCCTACTATAAATCAAAAAGTGATAATCCATTCTCTCTGAAAACCTCCATACCCCATTGCCAGTATTCTACACTGGATCTTTCTCTGGGGTTTTCTCACAGAACATAAGTTGCCTTGGTTAATTCTTTCCAAAAATGGAAGAAATAACTTCATGAAATTATCAAATTAATTAAGCTTTTTTTCACATAATTAGTTATTTTATCAACCATAATTTCCAGAATTGTATAACAGCCATCTGAATTCAATGGTTTCGCTGATAAATTTATGAACTTTTTCAATTTACTAAGTAATCAAAAACATCGAAAATATGTAATTTTTACTGTACTGAACACTTATAGATATGCATGAGAAATGCATATAGGCAGTAGTATATTCCTTAGGATATCAGCCTTCATCAAACCAGTCTAACAAAACTTTCATCCTCTATGAATACACTATTCATAGGAAGGAATTCAGATCACTGTAGAAAATGATAGTTCAAGACCTAATACAGGTGGAATTAAGAGCTTCTTTTACATTAAAAAGATAAAATACTATATTTTCACTTCATAACTAAGTGGTGTCTGGGCACTTAAATTGTACTCAGTTCTGGTACTCTATTCAAAAAAGAAAAAGCCACAGCAAACTGAAGAGAACCTACAGGTATGGGCAATGAAAATGGCCAGAAGTCCAGGAATACATTATCATGGGCCACACTGCCTAAAATGCTTTAATCATTTCCATTACATTGAAAACATACAAGATAAGCAACAATATTCTGAATGGGAACACATTATGTCTCATTATCCACTCAGAAATGCAAAGGGATAACCATGGAAATTCAACATATAAAATGGATTGAAAATTTTTTTTGAACAGTGCATAATTACATCTGCTGCTGCACTGTAACATTGAACTCAATAGGTTGTTTTTTATTTTTTTTACTATAGCCAACAATTGGCTAGTGCATTAGATTTTCCATTTTATGACAGCTGTTTAATTTACAGAGTTGGACAGATAAAACTCTACAATTAGTGCTTAGAAGAAAAATATACAACATACTGAAATAAAAGAATCACTGGCAATTACTGCTTTAATAGCACACACATGTATACAAATAAATCCTGTAATTGGATCTTGTTTAGACAAAATTGAAGAGGAATCCCCATTTAAATTTGAAAGCTAAGGGGTTAAATAAAGATAAAATAGCAAATTAAATCAGTTATTTTCTTTGGACATCAGTCATAGAAAGTTAAACTGTTTCTAAACAAAAAGGCATTTTCATTTCTTAAAAACAATAGTGGTTGACTCCTTCAGCTTTCTCTTAGATTCTTTCTGAAACCAATTGTGTGCCCAAAATCAAAGATAAAGACTGCTGATTAAGTAGTCATGTTGTTCATAACATATAATTTAATCGCCAATTGTTAATGTTTCTTAAATGAAAATAAACAGTATAATTGATGCTTTTCAAATACTAGAAACTTTATGCTCAGTGGAACAATTGTTCCACAAAGTAAATACTAATTTGGGACTCAAGATATAAGTGAACATTCTTAAATCCCTTTTGTTCCTTATTTAAGAGGTCTGTAGTAAACAAAGGAGAAATAGATTTTAAAACTCTAAAAACTAATGACAACTACCGCAATTACCAATAATATCTTTTCTGTAGAATGCTCACTTTGAACTGAATCTTTTTTCCTCTCCAAATGACAAACAGTTCTTCCACTAGATTTGGTCTTTTATGTAATGCACCTTTACTCTACTTATATTCCTCATAGCAAAGTATCCACCACAATTTATTTTGTGTTTCTGGCTGCCAAAACATAAACTGTAACGTCACAGCAAATTGGTTTTCTTACAAGTGTTAAATTTTCACTATACACTTCAGATTATTCTAATTTTCCATAAAATATTTTAACAGAACATTAAAATTCTTACTGCCAAAACCCATGACTGTAGTGTCAGCAGACATGAAGCTAAAGATATTCACTCAGGATATGAGAAGTAGGACATGCTCCAGCTCATATTAGGGTGAATGAGCAAATTCTTATTGATTATAATAAACTGGCCAAATCGCCTCAGTAGGTTGAGATTAATATTTCCCTTCCCACAAGAAGCTTATTGATAAAATTTTGTATGCCTAAACAGTTTTTTTCCCCCCGTGTCTGCTCAGTGCTGGGGCCTTTGAATTAGTTGTTCATTTCACAATTTCTGGTTTAATTCTGCTGATCTACTCAGAATTTTAAAAATAGCATTAATCCTATAAACTTCGTTATACTTGACATATGCTAAACAGCAGCTCCTTACCTAATAACTAACACACAGCAATCTTTGCAGGTCAATGGATTTGCCAATGTAGAACAATCAAAATCACTTGATTTTGATGAAAATCCTTACACTATAGCAAAAAGGGTTGTGGGTCTGAAATAAAAACTGTAAGAAAAAAAATTTGTAGATACCAAGTCCTTAAGCATTCTTCTAAATGGCAAGAGACTGCCTATTGCTTGTCATAAATACTGCATATCACTATAACTCCATATGGAGCCCAATTTCCTGACAAATAAAGCTACTCCTATGGTTTAGGAACATTTCTGTCAAAGGATCAGATTCAATGAGGTGCCCACAGTTGCCTTCTGTTTAAGCACAGAAATCAATAAATGCAATAGACCGATCGTGTGTTTGAAGTTCATCATGCAGTTAAGCACTTTAGGAAAACAGAACATGAGTTTAGAAACATAAACGAGATTTCTTAAGACCTTTGCAGGAAAACAATTCACCTATACAAGAATTAAAGTCGACAGCAAGAGTTTCCACAGACAAATAAACAAGCTGACAATAACCTGAAGCACTGGTGTTGCTGATTTTCAGCCACACTGTCACAGTAGAGAAAAAACTATTCATGTTTTTATAAGGCTCCAACACTAGCAAAAGCAACTAAAACCTTAGCATTGCCATCTCTTTTGCTTCATTATATTCCCTGCTAAAGTAATTAATCAAACAATCTAGAAACTCAAAAGGTATTAAACAGATTTTACAACTCTAATATCTTAGTTTTTAAAAAAACAAGACAATGTAGTCCTTAGCATTCAAATAAGGAAAATCTTGTCTTTATATCTTAAATATCAATCCATTTAAGAGTTCAGAGTTTCTGCAATGTAATTTTAAAATTTCAAGTAGACTGCATTTATTGATATGAAAGGTACACTAACCCAGCCATCATCGAGTAGGCAACTGTACATCATGCAAGACTACTAAAGATGTAAAGAAAAAAAAGAAGCTGAGGTTTGATAGCTTTCCTATCCAAAACCACAGAAGGGACAATGTTTGTACAAAAAGTCCACCAAAAGAAAGGTTTAAATAGTCCAGGGGAAAAATAACAATTTGTGTTAAAGGACAAAATAACCACTACCCAACATTAAAAGAAATTTCACTGCATGAAGGTTTATGTGACAGTATATTAAAACAGACCCTGCGAAGAGAGAGAAAACGTGAAGGTCATGGCACCAAGGAGTATTTTTATCTTCATAAAATGCCATTGAGGATGTGACCCAGCAAACAAAGCACAAGCCCAAAGCACCCTGGCAACAGAAAATATAATCCAAGAGTTTTTGAAGTGATGAATTAAGCCTGAACAATTCAAGTCACTCATATTTTTAAACTTTTTAAAAATTTTCCATGAAAGTATTGAATGCTTCAAGCCCAGAAACGTAGTAATGTTTTGGCAATAAAAAAAATCAGTTGCCTCAGTTTAAGCATAGTGGTGTTGGTGATATTTAGAGAAAAACCAACTATAACACGCTTTCCAAGCAATCTGCGTTTTAAAGGATCTTTCTGAGTGTTATGAGCAAAAACAGGCATTCAAAAATCTACAATTTACTTGCAACCTGACAAAAATTTTCCTTGCTCTTCATTTGAATAACCAATGCCTGCTTGAAATACTTGGAATAATAAAAAACACTGTGCAAAAAAAAAAAAAAAAGAACAAAAAAAACCCCAAAAAAAAAACCAAACCAAACCAAACCAAAAAAAAAAAAAAAAAAAAAACCCCAAAAAAAAAACCAAACCAAACCAAACCAAAAAAAAAAAAAAAAAAAAAACCCCAAAAAAAAAACCAAACCAAACCAAACCAAAAAAAAAAAAAAAAAAAAAACCAAAAAACAAAAACCAAAAAAAAAAAACGAAAAACCACCACAAAGTGTACTTGTTTTCATGTGTCAGTCAAGACTTGACTGGTCTCTGATGTCAGCCAGTGACTGATGCTGCTTCACGCCCTCTGTGGCTCCTGGGAGTCAGCTGGTAGCCAGCTTTTCCAGATTTGCACTATCTTTAGGGTAGATATTGGGCCAAAGAAATGCTAAACAGGTAGTCAAAAATAAACTTTTCTGTTTCAGGCTTTTATTCTTTGTTTCCCCCTAAGCAAGTTTCTGGAGTAAAGGCCACACAAACCTTTCAGAGAAAGTCAGATTTTGTTTATGATGGAACTGGGAAATGGTACTGCAATTGCCCCATCCCTTCTCTTTTACCTCTCAGGCAACTGGGTTTCTCTGAGTTGTTTTTTCCTTGAACACAAGCATACCCTTCAGGGGAAGAAATTACTTTGACCAACAGTTAGGCTTATTCCAAAAGTGACTGCATTCTCATCTGAAATTGTCAAGGTTGAATTTGGAGCCCATGAAGTTTATTAACCCATGACCTCTGCATGATGTGCCACTGCCATAGCGACAGCAGTGGGAACTGTGAGGGCTCTCTGAGGGGAGGCCGGGCTGCCCCAGCTGGACACAGCCGGTTCCAGGCAGACACAGCCGGTTCCAGCCGGACACAGCCGGTTCCAGCCGGACACAGCCGGTTCCAGGCAGACACAGCCGGTTCCAGCTGGACAGAGCCGGTCCAGGCAGACACAGCCTGTTCCAGGCAGACACAGCCGGTTCCAGGCAGACACAGCCAGTTCCAGGCAGACACAGCCGGGTCCAGCTGGACACAGCCGGTTCCAGCCAGATCCAACCACCCACCACAGGGTGTGGCTGAGCCCACAGATGGGGCAGGGCCACCTCGGGGGAAAGGTATGTTAAAAAGGGCAGAACTTGGCAATGGTAGTGAGGAGTGAGTGGGAGAAAAAGTGTGAGAACAAGGGAGAAAAAGAGGAAAGGCAGGGCGTGTTCAAGGAGCAGAAATCCCCCTGCAGCCTGAGAAAAGGATTGCAAGGATCACAACGGAGCATATATCAACACTGCAATCCATGGAGAACCTCTCTCTTGGAGCAAGTGGGTGTTTCCCAAAGGAACTGCAGCTTGAGGAGAGCTTATGCAGGAGCAGGTTTACCCTGAAGTACTGCAGCCTGTGGGGAGAAGAGAGGAGCAGCAGAGTGGCTGCTCGGGACTGACCACATGGTTGTATCGAGCTTAGTAAAATTATTTTAAAAAATCTTCCTTGTTGCAACCCTTGACTCCGAGAACCTAAGAGATCAGTCATAATATTTAACTATATGAAGAACCGATGTCCATTATATATTATTTCTTATAACTGTCCCATTTATTGGATAATACTTGTCCTTCTATAAAGCTGCCTTTTAGTTACACTGCTGAAAAATATCCTACTGTTTCCTGGAAAGAGAAAAAGCTTTTCCATCTCAGTGTGAGTATGGGGAATATTGTTCTTGTCACTTTATTCCTTTAGGTAGAATCCCGTCATGCTTTATATATCATGTCAAATATTAACCAATGAAAGGACCAAAATAAAAATAAATCCACACGTAAATATGCACTGCATCCTTTCTATTTATATTTTGAACAGAAGAGTTTTAGATCAAGACCCAAAAAAAAAGGCCTTTGAGTAGAGCCCGTGTGTAACAACACAACTTCCCAAGCATCAATTACACACAGAAAGCTTTTATTTGGTCTCAGCAACCTTGGCAATCCCACAGGACACTGCCTTTTCAGTCTCTGATCAACATTTATCCACAGTCAACAAGATCATTCACAATAGATGTCACTGTTGTCCATTAGACATCTTCACTTGTAGTGCACTCCTTAGGTATCTTATGCCTAAAGTTAAGTACTTGAAAAGTGAGTATAGCTCCCAAAACCAAGACTAGATCACATTTGTGTGTGTAACCTTCCAACTGAATGGAAGAAATAATCAATTTCTCCTTTAGAGGATTATTACATTCCTACACAATGGTGGGAGTGTTGTATGGTTAAATACGGAGCTAAACAGAAGAGTACATGGACAGAAGATTTATTTTTTAATGAGAACCCAGGGGGGACACAACAACACACCCCAACGTTGCCTTAGAGAGCAATGCATCAGAGCAGACAGCCCCTTTGATTTTATTAAGCAGATCCATGCTTTTTATTTATAAACAGCTCATGCCCAATTTGATCATTTTGTTATTCACTGTATCCAATAAGTAGTGTTACTGAATGGTCTAAAGCATACATCAGAACAATCCGTAAGGATACATCCTTAGCCAAATCAAGTTAAGGATGAAGAGTAAAAGTCTTATTGTGTGAAGTCAATTTCCTGACAATGAAAATAGCAGCAAGATTATGAAAACATTTGTAAATACTCTGGGTCCACAAAACAATCAGATCTATGACAAAATGTCCATTGACAACAATAAAAGCACAATCCCTGAATTGACCAGACCCACATAAGTCATAGATATGTCTGATATTACTGTAGAAAACCTGTGGATCAAACTGTCTTTCAAAGTACTACCTGATGACAGAATGAGCCAAACCAAGTTCTTGAGCAATGGAATGGTGGTGTGCTCAGAGGTTAGCAGTAAAAATACTTGTAGGAAAGTTTTGTGAATCAAAGATTTTTCCAGTCAATAATCAAACAGAGTAGAAGGAAAATGCTGAGCTGATTCTAACATATTTATAATACAATGTACTTTTCAAGAACATGTGAAGCATTCTCTCTCATAAATATTGCAAGAGTAATGTTTTCCTCCTTGTGTGAGAAGCTCTCTGTATTCTTCCACTGTTGTTAAATCTGTGTTCTCAAATTATTCTTGATAATTACAACCGCTTCTTAACATAATCTTTTTATAGATAATTAAGGCATCAAACTAAAACTCCACAGATCTTACTTAGAACAACAAACTTTCCTTAAATTTGCAGTATGTGCCACACCAAAACTCCTGAAATTCCACATAAGAATGTACTTGTCATAACCTTTGAAATGGCACAAAACTTCCGTTTCCTTAGGGTTTTGTCACCATTTAAAAATAATCTCCAAATTCATCCAAGCATAACCCCCTCAGCAAGACACAATTTGTACTCAGGTACGTGTCATAAGGTCAGATGCTTTTCCAATACCACTCCAGCCCAATGGTCAGCTACCCAGAAGTTCAAGGAGAAAGAAATGAGGGATATAGGTCAGAGTTTAAAGCAGATAATATAGATCCTTTCTTTTCACCAGTCTGAGTAAAAATCTTGTAATTATTTTATAGTTTGATTCTCCTGTCTACTGAATAGGGTCTCTTCCTGTTAGTAATTTGAAATCAACTGATTAACTCACAGATTACTCCCAGGGAAGTGGTGGAGTGGACCATCCTGGAAGGTGTTCAAAAATAGACTGGATGTCGCACTTAGTGCTATGGTCTGCTTGACAAGGCGTAAGTCAAAGATTAGACCTGATGATTTTGGAGATCTTTTCCAACCTAAATGATTATGTGATTCTGTGACCTGGACATGGATCTACTGTGACAGGGACAGATCATGCATAGCTGTGTTTTAAACACAAACAGGTAATTTGGGAAGGGGCATACTGTATTCATTATTCTAAAATGAAAGCAGTTACACAGATAAAACAATATAGAACAAACTCAGAGTGGATAGTTAGAGAAAAGCTTAAATGAGTCCAGTTTTTCTTTGCCTCACAAAATCTGTTTGGTTTTTTTTTTTAATTTTCAGGAAAAGGATATGATTTACTCTCAAGCTGAAACACAGGTAGACATAACTGGATGGTATTTATTGCAAATCTCCTGTCATATTTATTAATGCACTATTAATCTAATGATGAAGTAGGCAATCATAGAAAATTGCAGAGTAGGATAAAAAAGTATATCTTCCTACATTAAAATATGAATGTTAAAAAGAATATTGATGGAGACAAATGAGCTTATAACTTTTGCTGTAAACATAAAACAGAATGTTTATTTTTCAAAAAAGTAGGCCACAAACAAAGAGTCAGAAACAGATCTTAAGTAACACAGAGACCTGGAGCTCCCGGAGAATTTTATAGTACTCTATTGAGATTTTTTTTTCATTCAGTAGAAACCTGACAAGTTTGTCACAGCTTTCTTCTTGCAGTATGGTATTTGTCTCGTCAGTCCTTCCATTTTGTTTATTTTGAGAAAATAAACTTCACTTTAGCATGTCAGTGCATAGTTCTCATTTTGCATGCTTTGAAAACGTTGTTTAAGTAGACAACCAGTTCTAAACACAAGGGCAGAACATTCAAAAGACTGTTTTTTGAGAAACCCAAGGATATTGTTCTAGAGGGTCAACCACACACAGTCAACAGTTAGGCATAAATTTTTTCAAAAGATGGAAAATAATGGATTGGTTTTTTTTTGGTAATGACTGAAATGCTTGGGTTTTAAACCTCTTTCAAGGGATAACTTATCACACATCAATCCCTAACATCTATGAAGGTGCTGTAGTCAACTCTTAAACACTTTTTAAAATATTCTCTTTTTTTTTTTTTTTCCCTCACCATTTATCCATCACTTTATCACCCCAGGACAACTGTCCAGCTGAGAATCAGCCATTAGTGGTAAAGAATCTACACTGATTCTAGTTACCAGACTGCTTATAACAGCTTCCCAACTGGCACCTCATGGAGGACCATATGCCATCTCAAGTGAAGAGGATGGCAGCATGCCCACTAACATTATTAGAACTAAAATTAATTTTAGATGTCCAAAACTCAGAAAATCTATTGCTCCAATTGACTTATTTTTTCTTCTCAAAATCTGCTATGTCCTTCCTTCAGGCTTCTTAGAGCTAATTAGAAGGTTCCAACTCCTGTGCAGCTGCTATGTTATTTTTGAGCTGCTGAAGGAAGAATGTCAGTCTGCACTTGCAAGGGAAAAGAGTCTCATCTCAGTAGTAGATGTTCACTCTAAGAAGCTATTCTGACCCCCCAAGTCTGCTTTAAAGGAATTGTTTCAACTTAACTGGAGTGAGCTTTAATACGAATTGATACACTGTAATTTGATTTTGATTTTTCTTGTGATATTACATTTGCCATTTACTCAGCCTTGAAATAAATGGCATAGATAATAACATGTTAATTTTTACTGCCAGTATTACACAGTTAGCACTCCAGTTTGAACCTGGTCAGGTGAAACTACTTCATATCAGAGAGAGATCAAATTTTGACCTCAAAATATTATTTCAAAATTACATTACTTGCAAGTGAAGAATGACTAGAAAGATATTCTCAGTATCAGCTATCCAGGACTAACTTTTCATTATATTACTAAATTCTCTTGTGCTTCTTTATTAGGTCCATAAACAAATATCGTGAGGATGGCCTAAAAATTCAATGTCAGAATCTTATAAGTCCCATTGCACACGTATAAAGGAGTAGGCAGAGCTTTTGTATCACATTGTAAGACATAGTCTTCTTCCCCCATTTAAGTTCTGGTGGTTTTTAAGATTTGTGTAAAGGATGTACTAGTTGTTTGAAACCCTTTCCCTTCACTGATGTACAAAAACTGAACAAGAAAAAAAAATCATTTGGGTTGTGAAGTTTCTTTACAATACAACAATGTACACATTGGGGAAATTCCTAACACTCATCAAAAGAATTTCTGAGCAGCATGATTTTTGAACAGTCAAAGTAAGAATATCAAGCTACTTCTCACCTAGCTGGCAGGGTAATTTTCAGACGTTAAATGAAGTTTGGTTTAGAATGCCACAGTTTCAAGTAAAGAAAAACAGAAATATTCTCAAATAGTGCAAATATTGGTTTGCTAATTCACATAAAAAAACCACTAACATGCTATATTTAGAGAATTTTTTTTAGTTAATAGTGTTATGTTTAAAAGCTTTCTGCATGAAACACTTCTTGTATAACACTCTAATACTGA
Source organism: Rhipidura dahli (assembly GCA_013399225.1). NCBI lineage: Eukaryota > Metazoa > Chordata > Aves > Passeriformes > Rhipiduridae > Rhipidura > Rhipidura dahli. The sequence continues at coordinate 213,875 of VXAC01005698.1, forward strand.
AGTATTTTAACTCCTAACTTACAAGGCACACAAAAGTATTCATGCTAAAATTAAAACCACTATCAGGATCAAAAAAGTTAAAGTGACTGAGAAGCTACTTGAGTTTTGTTAGCTGGAACTCTAATGGCTCCAAATTTTTACTTCCTCCCTGTCACAAGTAGGCAAAATTATTACTAGACTAAAATATTAATATGGTACCAAGATTCCAATCAAGCTCATTTGTTGGTTGGATAAAAGTGCTCCAAATCATCTTCTCACTGACAGGAAGAGGTTTTTCTTAATAACTTTATAGGTCTCATAATATAAATCTAAAATCTCAGCTGTGGATTCTGGCAATGTGTAGGTGGCACTGTGTGGGGGTGGCTGCCAACTGAACCCATAATACCTATTGTTCCATTATTAGAAAGCTGCCATTAAGGAGATCTGTGTACTATCATACTTGCTCAGGCCCAAGTATAAAATTATATATTTTATATAATATAGTCTGACTCCTAAACTTGGGTGCTTATGTCAAGAAGAGATCACTAAAGCACCATAGTCTCAAGTAAATGGCATTCAGAAAGACTGATTTTTTGAAACAGGAGAGTTACCTACATACTATGTCAGAAATAAGAAGAATTTAAATGGTACCTCATTCTCCTCCTAATTCCTCTGAAGAAGAAAGCTTTGAAAAGCTCTTTGCATGCTTACAGAAGCAGCAAAATATTTAAATAGGCATTTCTAAGTCAGTTGTTTTCCTTTTTAAAGTATGAGCAGGGATTTATAAGGTCTGCATTCCAGCAAAATCTATTTGTTGAACAGCCTTCCTTGCCTGTACTTTGTTGAAGAGAACAACAGACTACTAAACAGCATCACAACATGACCAACACAGGCACGGGGAGGTTTACAGCAGTGTAAAACCAGGTTACATAGTTACAAAAGGGTTTTATTGCAACACCTGTAGCTGCAAAACTGGACACTTACAGCCCTATAAGGATGACAATAGCATCAATGACATCACTCGTCATGATTCCAGCCAATAAAGCTTGCAGGGCATTTGGATCTTCTACTTCATATTGCTAATAATGTGTGAACTGTAGTAATAAACTTCAAGCTCAAGGTAGAGCAAGAGACATCCTTTTATCACATTAGTTTGCCTTTAGTTATGATTCTGGTACTGTAACTTGAATTCAAACTGTCCCAGCAGAATTTTTGCATATTTATTATTCAGAGGTTTCTATCATATACATGTTTCAGATAACAGCATTTATAACCAAAGTATTGTTTGCATTTATTGGGGAAGTGATATTTTAAGTGAATAATCCTAGCTCTTAAAACAAGGTTGTTGAAGTGTCTATGGATACACACATGTGAGTAATCCATTCTGTGTTCTTTCCTAATCACTAGCTTCTGAAGCTCTTTTTTTCATTCCTGTCTTTTTACAGCCTGCCAAGAACAATTCTGTCAATAGTATTTCCAGGTATAGGGCAAGAGACTTCAGTCCAAATAAGATGAGAAGTGTCACTGAGAAAGCAAACAAGCCTGTGCAACAATTGTTCATGAGGAAAAGCTGTTACAGGTACCACAGCCTACTACTAAACCCTTGTGACTTGAAAATCCATCCTATTACACAGGTTATTTATTGAATTAGTGACTGCCAGAGGAAAACTTGCATGTTTCTAACAGAGACTGACATTACAGTCTGTTATTTTTAAATACACTACAAAAAGTTGCAGTGCTAAGCAGTTGTGTTCTTTTTATTTTACTAGCTTTCAAATAACTGGACCCTGATTTTAAAAGTGAACAGAAAGAAAAGGAAATATCTTCAGAGCAGCAGTATTAACCTCATTCTAACTAAACTACAGCTGCATAATTAAATCCTGCCTACTTAAGTCCACTTGTTGAAATAGAGACCCCTGTTGTTTAAATAGCTGGTTTGTTTCTCATGATATGTCCCAAAAAGCTGTGAGTTCTGCTGTTGTGACAAAACAGTTGTTTGTTCCAAAAGATGATTGTACTTCACAGAGTCATTTCCCTATGGGCAGGTCATACTGGAAGTAAAAATATATAGGAACATGAAAGGTTAATTGTTGTTACTAGAATGGTCTTCAGTAGGTAATAAACTCAGTTCCGGTGCAAAAAGGGACAATCACTGTGCTGGAAGCAGGAATAGCTGAAGCCATGATGAACAAAGGTATGTGCAGAGGAAGCTCGATCTGCAGTGTAGGGCACACTGGGACTGCCGGTGTTGCCTGGCAACTGGCAGGATGGGGGAGCAGGCACCAAAACCAGCCTACATCCACAGTTGCTGTGGCACGATCTTTCCAACAAACTGCTGTTTCAGCTACTGTAGGCCATAAATACATCCTTGGCTTAGTTTCCACTTTTACAAGGAAAAGTATGCAACAGAAGTAGAGCAAGGGTTCAGAATTACATTTTAAATATAGTTAAATGAGAGTCTGATTCCTGAGGTTAAAAATGTCATATTTTCTCTTCTCTCATAGCAACAAAATCTAGCTTAATTTTCTCATGAAAATTCATGAAGAAGTAATTTAAAGCTCATTGGATCAGGAGACAATGCTGGAAAAATCCTTTCAGGGGTACATTCCAGAGAGATGTAACTTTAAACTGTGCAAGTCTGTAGATTAGAACTTGAGGCATGCACAGTGTTGTGAATTCCAACTCCCCCTGATGTCACTATACTATTCAGTGCAGATCCATCTCAACTACTGACCAAAACATCAAAAAAAGTCTTCCTTCTCAGGAGCATCTGCATTATAGAAATCACTTAGGAGTTATGCAGAGCCAGAAGCAGACTACTGGCACTACACTGCACTCTCATTATATTTAAATGGTTGACTGGTGCAAAAAAAAATTTAAATATTAATTAAATTTTATATCTGGGACCCATTATGGCTTTTCAGGATAACGGAAGCTCACTTTCTCACTGAAGTCTTTGCTTGATATCTGAACAATTATAAAAGGCCTAAAAGCTGACTCAAAGTTCACATCCTGTTTGAATGGCATAAAAGACATGCTCTTTATATCAGTCTGTAGCCAAGCTAAGCCAGTCACACAGTCCTGCCCGATCACTCTACACACAAGAGCTCCTACAAAAGCTCAGGCTGCAAAGTCACTTTTGCAGAAGTGTCGACTGAAGGCACATGCTGTGCTAGAGAGCTTATGACAGCTCAGAAGCTCATGAAGACAAATGCCAGATAATTTAGTTCACTTGCTTCTCATGCTTGGAGCTTACAGTAGCACATGGAATAAATGGTAAATAATTGAAAGATACCATGATAAATAGATGAAGAAAATAAATTGTTAAGTATCAACCGAATCTCCTTCTGCCCGCTCTCCTTCCAATTTCAACTTACCCAGTCAAGAGAGATTTCAAGAAGTAACTTTATTCTGACCCTAATCATTTTGCAAAATTAATTCTTCTCTAAATTCTACCCACAAGGAAACAACTCTCAGGCTGTAGCTTAAAATGAACAGCACCAGTGCCACTTAATGGCTTCAGGTTATTAGTGTGAATCCTAGTCTTGTTCAAGATTTTATTCAGTATTGCTCTTCTGCTCCAAAACTATCACATTAACTGTCATTCAAGACACTAATTTAAATTAAATATCGCATCTCATATACTGAGGTCAGGACTTGCTGATCCCTTTGATAGGTTCAGAATTTTATTGTAATCCTTTTTTTATCTAAAACAAAAATTTTTCAGTGTTACCACCAATTATACGGTAAGATATTAACTAGGATTATAGAAAGATATTACCTAAGGTTTGCTCAACATGTGCTACTAATTTCCAACCCTTTTTTTCACAGTAATCATTAAGCAAGCTTGGGTTTAGAGTGGAGGTGCTCATCCCCATGCATGAAACTAAACTGCAGGGTGAGGAGGCAGCAGAGTTGTGCCCTGCAATGATCCTCTTACCATGCATTTTCAGCCCCAGTGTCCCTGGAGCTCTAGGCACTTTTTGTTCTCCCAACCCTAACTCTATGCCTAACAGCATCTTGTTGCTGGGGCTGAGGTCACTATCACCATGGGTGGTCCAGACAAGAAAGATACAGGAGCAAATAAAGTGGGACCCTGACAGGATAGCCTCGGCATGTCTCTTCCAGCCCCAGTGTTCCTGGAGCTGTAAGCTCTTTTATTCTCTCAACCCTGAACCTTAAACCTAAACCTAAGCCTAACCCTAGCTCTAATGGCAGCTTGGCAGTGTGGCAGTGGTCCTCGTTGTCACAAGGGCCAGAGATTAAAAACATTTTTCACACTAGCCTTTAAACAAGCTGGAGTCTACAGCAGAGGTGCCCATACCTAAGCATGAAACGATTCTGCAGGGTTAGGAAGCAGCAGAGTTGTGGCCCTGCCATTATCCACTAATCATGTATTTTCCAACCTCAGTATCCCTGAAGCTCTAGGCTCTTCTACTCTCTATGCCCTAAGCCTAACCCTAATAGCAGCTTTGAACTCTGGCAGAGATCCTCATTGCTACAGCAGTATAGCTGGCAGAGATTAAAAAGTGTGGAGCTGGCAACATTGGCACTCAGCTGTGATGCCCTTTCACTGCCTTTTCAAGTATCAGTGTCCCTGGAGCTGTGGGGTCTGTGGTCTCTGAACCCTAAACCTAATCCTCATGGCTGCTTTGACCCTCCTGCTGAGATCCCCATCACCAGGGCTGGCCTGGGCTCCAAAATGCACAGTGAACAATCTTGGTACCATGCTGTGATGAAATTTCTTCATTTCATGAAAGGAAATCAAGACACTTAGTCAATGTTTTGGTTGTTTTGACATATTTCAGCATTTTAAATATCAATACTTAGCATTTGAGTAATATTTTACTTCTTCCAGGTGTCCAGCTTCCTTGTATTATATTTTGGAAAACCTTGTTAACTTTCATGCCTAAATTTGATTTTGAGGTTTTTAAAGGTTAGACCTTGTCAAATTCCAACCTTTTTCAGAGGAAGGACTATATGATATATATATATATATAATACATACATATATTATATATATATATAATACTTATGTATATATATGTTAGGACTATGCCTAACACCAAAATGATCGTTTTTGACTTTCTGCTTCATAAGAGGGAAGTGCTGAATCTCCCTATTAAAACATGTTACTTAGTTGTTTCATGTACAAAAATAATATGCTACACTCTCCAATTTCCTTTTTTGGTATAACTGAAGCAATTGAAATAGGAAGAATAATGAACTCTGAAACAGACACATAAGAAAGTCAGTGTAAATTGGCCGTTTGCAGGCTGTTTGTTAATTTGGACCAGTGGATGGTGTTTATTCTGGCTGTATGTTATTGTATTTGACAACTGCATGTAGAAGGTGAGGTTAGCTGAGGAAAGTTTGCTTAAAAGACTACATGTTACTGTTAAAATTCTTACTATTAAATTGTACATACTATTATTATTTATATTATTCAGACATTATTTACATTATTACATGTGTAATATTGACATTATTACTTAAGGTTACATATTTCAATATTTTTTAAAAAAATCATGGAATTGTTAGAGATGTAAACTATTAAATAATTATGCAATGCATAACTGAAATTTCAGATTAGGAGCTAAAAGTTACTTTTGTCCTAATGACATGAAACACTTTGGCCAGTCAGTAAAAGTAGCAACAAAAAGGTGATATAATATACCCGAATTTACATTTCAAAGGTATATTAGAGTATGAGGAAATCCTTCTGAATTAGTCCTCCAAACAGAAAAGTTAACAAAAAATATTTCTAGAATTACTTTCTATATTTATTTGATAATACAATTTTGACATATTGAATGGGTGGTTAAGGAACAAAGAAGGTGGATTTATCCTTAGACAGCTTTTCTTATGAAGATGTGAGTGAGAATTGGCATCATCCAGTAGTAATATAAATATAATGCATAAATACTGCCAAACAAGTGGTTGCTTTTGAATTTATATGAATTTTGCTTTCAAATCAAGAAATGAAGATATGTTTTTATTGCTTTTCTTTGCAACATGTGGCTTGCTTTCTTCACGTCTCACAGTAATATAAGGGCATCACAAAAATAACCTAGCAGACACCAACATGAAGAACGATGATTCGGGGTATCATTCTTGCTACCATTCCTTATTTTATGTGTAATTGTATCTATCAAATACCTGGATGTAGTAATCAAGCAATTAGACAAAATGTATATTTGACAGAAAACATTCCTCTGGTTTTGAGCCAAGACATATGTGAAGAGAAATGGAATTACAATATCTCTAGCCCTGGCATTCTGATTCTGTCTACGTTCACAATCAGAAATTGTTATTGTCCATGTAGCTGTTCAAAACTAATTGTGTCTTTCAGGATAAATTGAAGGCTTAATATTTAAGCTACAGCATTTACATTTCTCACACAGAAAACTATGAAACATCTGTTACATTTGGGGTAAAGAATTGACAAAGTTTCATATAGTTTCCTACTTCATATTAAATCTTTCAAATTTATATTTAAAAATGCTTATCTGCCTTCTCTGCTTATATTTCTCTGCCTCTGCTTCTCTGTTTTCTGTATTTTATTTTTCCTGAGCTTTACAGATAGATATAGTTAAAAAGAATACAGATCATTTTGCAGTTAACAGGTGCTTACAAGAAGACATGGCGAGTTCAAGAGTAAAATCTTCTATATATTTAAGTAATACTTTTCCAAGCAAAGATCTACTATTGCAGTGGTCTTTTTAATCGATAGCACAATAGAACTGTAGGCAGAAAGGCACCAAAGCACCTTAATGTTAATAAAGATAAGTAATTACATAAGCTTAGAAAACAAAAACACTACCTTTGCTTTTAGCAGAACCTGTAAAACAATGTCTAAGACTATCAGTGACAGAAGAGGCTCCTGAGAACTGTAGAGAATTTGCTGAGCAGGTTAGAAAAACAACTTGTTCCATTTTAGTGCTGTACCAATGGCAGTATGCTTCAGAGTTCTGCATGTCTCTTAGGAAATGCAGAACTAAATGCTCTAAGCATCTATGTCAACCTGTACACCTGAGGGCACTTGTTATATTCCAGGAAGTGTGGAGCATCTCTTAAGAACAGAACCAAGGATTTCACACAATCATTCACTTGCAGCACTGTCACTAGAGTTAAGTACCTGAGTCTTAAACACTAGGCAGATAAAAACTATTTTACCTAGCTTCTTGTGTTGCTGAGAAATCTTAGCCTAAATTTATGATCAGAACCAGAGGTTACTAATTTTAATTTAAAATTTAAAAATAAAATAAAAAATACTATATATATATGTATATAGTATATATATGTGTATATATATACATATAAATATATGTATTTATATAATATGAAACAAAATATAATAAAAAAGCCCCAAAGAATGCCTGGCATGTGTAATACAGTATAACAGCATGTGTGCAAAAGTCCCCAGATAGCCTCAAACACTAGAAAGGGAACTGAAAGTGATACAGAAATGTTGGTATTGTAGCTAAGTTCATTACCTCTACTAATAAGCTGTGGTAAAATACCAAACAGCTCACAGAACTGAGAATTCTCAAAGACCTAGAGTGGGTTCCCATTTGGTGTCTCTTTATGATACTGTATTTCAGTCAGTCCTTGTGTCATCTTGTTTCTGCTTGGCTTGAAGGCTATAAGCATTGTCTCTGTTATTTTCATTTTTTGGAGAGAGAGTGACATAGAACTATAGGAGAAACATAAATATCCTTATATAAAAAAGAATGTTGTATTTTTGTAAGTTTCGCAGTACCAGGGTATCTTTTTTTCTTTTTATTTCCTGCTCATGTCTTTAATTGTCAGAGCCTTGAAGTCCCTTTGCAATTTAGACTCTATCAGCTTCTTAAGAATGCAACCTAATAAGAACTATTGGTGAAATCAAGATTTATACACAACTACAAATGGATGGTTGCTTTTCGCAATCTGTTGTCAATTAAAGCAGAAAAAAAAGACATCAGTGGCAAAACCCATTTCATGAGTTTTCTGTAATTTATTTGGCTTATCTTAGTACATTTTTCATGAAGTTGTCAGATGTAAACTAGTCCATGCTTGATGACAAATAGACTTTTTGATATGGAAATTAAAATAATAAATAATGCACATAAAATAAAAATGTTTATTTGTTTATTTTTAAAAATTCTTGATTAAACCCATGAACAGCTTAAGCTGTGATTTGATGAGTAACTTTGGATTTGATACCAGTGTTTGATAAATCTGTATGTCAATTACTGGAGAAGGAATTATTGCATTATCAATACAAGCAATTACACATTGCAATACTATATTCTCCTAAGCAGGATAGAACTCCATGCAGGGTCTCTTTTACAAGTAAAATGAGCACTGAAAACCTCCTTGCTGATGTAATTTTAGCTGTGACCAATGTATAATTCCTTTAATTGTAAAACAATGTTGCTATAGTTTTGCCAAACATAAGAAGGTGCTCAAACAATGTCACAAATACATTTATTGAAATATATTTGTGAGGGTTTTTTTAAAGTAGGGTGATGATCTTGTAATTCTTCCAATACACACCAATAGTGAAACTTGATTCTTGCATAGTATTGCATGATATGTGCAGTATACTCAGCTAATCATCACCCACCTGAAATTCTTTCTTGTTTATTGGAATACCTGTAGAGTGAGGGTTTTCTCAACATCTCCCTCAGGCATCCTGGCCTATCCTTCTTCAAATCAGATACTTATTCTGCCAATGAAACATTCTCTCAGTATTATCTTCTGCCTTTTGCATATTTTCTGTGTTAGCTATTTCCCACAGAACATAAATTCTTCTCTCCTTGCCTCAAACAGACTATCCCTGTTTGGTTTAGAGGTCTGCCTCACACATCTGGACACTCTTTATTTATTTCAAGTATTAGCTTAGCCAATTTCTTTCCTCATTTAAGCAAATTACAGAGGATCAATCTTGAAAGAAAAGTTTTAGTCACATTGAAACAGGCTATACCTGAAAACCCCTTAAGAAATATACTGTATAGGAGTAGGTTAGCACTTACACATTTTTAATCTGTAGCTGGACTGCAAATATTAAATAATGTGTATTTGCATTTCCATGTTTAGGCAGAAAAGTATGTTTTACCTCCTTTAGAGAAATTAATCAATTGTAAAATGACCACTCAGATGGGTGAGATGCAGAATTAGGATGTTCCCAGTACGTATTGATTTCACAGAGTGTCACCTCTTTACATTGGCAGATTTAAGCTACTTAACAGAGGCATAGCTAAAATACATTTTGTATGCATGTGAATTCCTCCTGCTTCTGAAAGGAACATTTATGACTATGCTCCAGGAAATTGTTCTTCTGTGATTTCTGAATGTAAAACTACTTGAGCAAATTTACATTTTGTTAATTGATAACATATGTTGCAATTTCATCTTCATAACTATTAAACAGTTTGACAAAAAGCATTTTGCCTCTGTAACCACAGCATCCCAGCAACTGTTTTCACATATACTGAAAACACCTCAATTGTATCTAAACATTCGTTTTCCATCAGTCCTGTTACTTGCTACAAGCTGTTTACCTTTGAGTTTTGTTTCCTTTGGCAGCACCTCTAGAACAAAGAGCCCGTTTCAGGACTGTGAAAGTGTTTCAATGTTAGCACACTAGGACTGAGTTACATATTTCATATTGATATTAATGTGCAGTAAATTCCTTTTGTGCTATGAATATTGTTGCCTCTGGGTCCATGAACACAACTGTCAGGTCCATTTATGGTGCCATGTACTTTAACTCAGGCTGGGCTAAGATGACAGCTGAATACATTGTGTTGACATATAGGGCTGGAAAAAGCAGTGACATTTTGATCCTATACAGAAATATTTATTTCTAAGCCTTTTCATATTGCACTCTTAAAAGCTAGGAAACTGTCAAGTCTTATATATAGCTGTCCTGAGATAGAAGATTTTTGCAGTAATTTCAATAAGTTTTAGATACCATCAAAAAATTGTATTACTTATCATCTCTGATCAAAGTTGTCGTTGTCTGAAGAGGGCCCAGCATGGATTGAGAGCCATCATCATTTGTATGGCAGGAAAATCTCAAAGGTGTTTGGGAAATGAGTGCATACAACAACAGTACTTCCACACTTTCATGGATATGAAAGATAAAAAGCATCTTGATGTTGTGGAAGAGTGGAAAAGCTTCTAATACTGTGACAGAGTACTTCACCCCACCAACACCCAATCTTCAGCCCATACTGCTAATGGCATGTACAATAGATAATGTAATAGAGGACCCATCCTGTAGCCAGGAAGCACTACATGTGCTTGAAAGTCCTTACATTTGGCAAAACAGATCTACATGGAAGCATAAAGTGTGGGAAAAGTAACATACTGGTGCAAGAGATTACTTCACTTATACGCCTAGGCAGGTTTCTTCTGACTTGAAATAATAGTGTTTAGATCCATATACTTTTATAGCTAGGGAAAATATTTTAAATCTTTCACAGCTAGATATTTGCATCATATCAGCCTGCTAACATTCTCATTTTTAGACAGCTGAGAGCTAGAAAAGCGAGATTCCTTCTCTTCCATTAGGGTTTGTTCACTTTATTACACAAGAATGCTTATTCAGAATTGGTCCACAACCGTAATGCACACTGATACTGTGTTACTTGTCCCTATTCACTGCTGGTCTCCAGAGTTATAAGAAAAGAACTGGCATTTTTCTGACTTACTTTGCTAAATACTACACTTTTATATAAAGTAACATCATAGGCATTTATAGTACTTTAGTTTGTGTCTGTGTTGAAGTATTGTGAAATGAGAACCACATGACAGGTCTATACAAGACCTTACTGGCTATTTAAAAAAAAAAAAAAATCACACAACTTCATATTTACTATTGTGTATTCCCATGAATCATCTATTCCTAAAAGATCTTCTGTTTTTTGAAGGCACCTGACCCATCAGACAATCATGACAGTTAATGTTGTATCTATATGTTGCATATATATATATATATATTTTTTTTTTAAAGTGAAAATAAAATTCAAAAGACACAACTGGAATAGAAAAATCAGAAAGATGAGGAAACTGCATGGTGGTTCATCTGGCCAAGCCCAAGCATTCAACAAATCTGAAACACTGTGGATGGGATACAGCACAAGAATGAGACAGCATAACTGAAACTTCATGAAGCACAATGGTCAGCCAGAACTGCTTCTATGTGCACAAGTGGTCTCACTCCAAGGCTTTCTGCAGATAACCCAGATCAAGGAAGTTTTAAGGAAAAATGTAAGACAGACATTTAACTATAACTTAATAGTTACAGTTTTCACTTTAACAGGTAGTACTTTCCATGCAGAAGGCAGACTGCCAGTTCCTTATTATATAAAGGATTTTTGCCCTGCCTTTCAGGAAGGAACAGGCAAGTAGCAGAGTTTAATGATGCCATTTTATCACAGCTGAGAACTTCAGCTATTCTGGAGTGAGCACAAGCTGAAGTGAACTATGTGTACCCTACAAGAATTTCCAAGTAATATGGATTTTGAACTGAACCCATGATAGTCCCAGAAATTTCATTTCAAACATCTATTTTTGACATTCTAAAATGTAAAGATTAGATAAAGGATGGTTTACTCTACAGCCAAAAACCTTCAACTCACTGTAAGAGCAAGTATGACAGGGAAGCATACTGTCCTGGGTTTCTGCCAGATGCCTGCATGCTGTTCCAAAACCTAAGTGACTGCAAAAATTAATGGAATGTTAAAATAGATAGAAGGAGTAAAGTTAATGGGTTCGATTTACAGAAGGAAAGCCAGAGCAGGCTGATAATCTGTGTCTATTCCCTTGCCATAGATCAGTAAAACACGACTGGGAGGAGTCACTGAGCAACTGGTTTACAAAAGCTGTATGTGCACAGGAAAAGAGCCCAAAGCTAGCAGAGGAGAAAAAGAGGATAATTAATCATTTATTAAGTACACAATCAAAACTCCAGCCACACAAAGGACCTGCAGACAAACACTGTGATTATAAAAAACTAAGAATAAGAGAGAAAATCCTGGCTTTGCTATGTGAAAGAAGGCTCTCTATTCAGTAATGTAAACACGAGCATTTAGAGACATTTGAGTTGTACTTCCACATCCAAATCACTTAGCAGATATGACAGCAGAAGAGAAGGAAACTCACATCTTTCTTAAACAGAATATAGATTCCAGGTGGAATACCCTAGGATATTCAAAGGATCAAGAGATCCCTCTGTTTACAAAACTGCATCAGATCTGGAATGTCTCCATTGGCTTCAGTGAAGCCAGGATTTAATGCCATCAATGATGAGAGACTAAGGGCCAGCAGGCCAGGCTTTACTTAAGCATCCCAGGGACTAAAAATTAATAACTTAATGGGATTAATTGAATTTATCTCAAACTGTTCTCTTTCTGTAACAACAGGAAAACCATTGGTGCTCCCATGGTTAAGAACAGCAAACAAGGCACTAAAGATAGACAGTGAGAAACACTGGAAGATCCTCTATCTATTCAGCACTTTGGTTGTTTGGCTACCTCAGAGGACAGATAATTAATTCAGAAATGATAGCCCTTTTGTAAATGGTAGAAAGGAAGAAAGGGAAAATGATAGTATCATTTGCCTTTTGCATAATTCCTACAGCTCTTAAAGACCTTCATTTTAGGCAACTTACATTTTGTAGTAGATCTAAAATGCCATTTACAGGTGTCTCAAGATGTTTTGTGAAAAATAACATACTTGGAGTAAAAGCCCTTTCCAGACAGGAAAGTAAGAGCATAGGATCAAAAATCAGACACAAATAAGGTTGGCTGCAAGTACCAGAATTCCAGATCTTTTGTTCCTTCATGACTCTCTGGCCTTTGCAGTTAAGCACTACAGCTACAGCACATCTTTTTGGCAGGAGGCAGGGTCCTACCTTGCAGTGCAGGGTGCTTCTGTGCACGCACAGATGTCCGCTCTACACAATTAAGTGGAGCATCACACTTAACAAATTACATATTTCAGGAAAGAAGGCAGTCAGAGTGTCTGGGCCAGACATCTAGGCAACATCTATATTGTTATAATTAAAAGTACCTAGGAACATTCCTGAGCACTGAGACAACTGATACAGAGCAAATGCATCTATGCTAGGGCAGTCTCAGCCTTCAAAGCATGATAAATGTAACCAACCTGCCTGATGGATGTATTTTGGATTCCAAAGCATGCCAGGGAATTTCTTGGGAAAGAACTGGTTAAATAAAAGTCAAAAGCTAACCATGGTCAATTGTAAAAAGTACAGAATACTGAAAGCCAGGGGCTAAGAATCCCGATTGGTAAAATTGTAACATAAAAATCCACTCAAACCACAATTTTTGGTGAATGTAACTGGACTGATCCAAAGACTTTCTGGTGAGCCTTCCATGTCTGTGACAGTAATCTCACCTAACCAGCAACAAGGCCATACAGCAAGAAAAATGTAGCGTGAAATTGTGAAAAGGACAGTGAGGCATATAAAGGAAAATCACCCACACAGTCTCTGTGTGCCTATTTGCCTCACTAACCCTCACTATGGGATTTATACCATGAGCATAACCCAGACAAACAGTATTATTCCACATCCAGTTTCATGCAAGAATTGAGATTTTGGACTGCATCTCTGTGTTCACAAAAATGTATGCTGGTGTAATAATATTTGCTCAAATCCTTATAAACTGCATTTTCTGTGCTATTATTACAGCTGTCAGTCTGACAACATCTACAGGCCCAGTTTTGGTCAGCTGTGACTGAGCACCTAGGTTTAGCTTCATGTCCTCAGCCAAATGGCAGGAGCATCTTTTGCTTCTCATAGAACAAGCACAATTATTTCTACAAAGCACTCAGTATTCACCAGGTTTTTAACTGCATAAGTACAAACCATTTTTCCAAACATGAGTCACTCAGAAGAAAGTCAAATAAGCAGCTTGGCTGGGCTGAATGATCAGAAAACTAAGTGACACAAATTCAGTAAGCCTTAAAGAAAAGTATCTTTAAAATTATGAACACGGCAGCATTTATTAAATCTCCTGAGAAGCAAGTTAAACCTACCTAAGGAAATGGAAAAGCTGTCTATGTGTTAGGGAGGTAGGTGATTTCCAATGGCTACATCTATTTCCTTTCTTCTGGGTGGCCAGATGAGCATGCTGGCCTTGAGACTGGTTTGCCATGTCCAGCCAGAACCCCACCAATTTGCAATCCCCTGACTCTTTTTCCAGAATGAAAAGCGATGCTTACACAGAAGAAATAAATGTTTAGGATCATATAGCACAGAAAAAGATTTCACAGTCCCATAGCTACAAATGATTTATTGGGAAAAGAAATGCAATGATGACATTGTTAATTAAAAATAAGTTACAAAGCCAAAAATTTTCCATAACATGAGAAAGTTTCTGCACTTTAGAACTTTTAACCTCCAGTTCATTGGATAGCAGAAGATTGCTTGCTTATGAAGCTTCCTCGATTCGTTGCAACATTGTTTTATGCTTTAAACATGACAGATGTCTTGGGATGAAGGAACATTGATAAAATATAAGAAATTGCAAGAAATAATCCCTGACCAATACCATTTTGGTATTGACAGCACAACAGAGATCCTAGAGCATCTCTCAGTCGGCTGACTGCATATATCCTCCTTTCATCAATTCTTTTCCTTAGTAGTATCTTACATGGTAACATTCATTATGTCCCTCCCCAAACTGTATTTTGAGGGATTGTAAAATAACTGAAAAAATAATTCTTAGAGGTATTTAGTCCTATCAACAGACACTGTATAGAAATCTTTCATTATAAATTAACACTATTCAAAACAATGAGAAGGTTGATGTTGTAAACACACTTCTGTACTAATTCCACACCATGTAATTATCTCTCAAAATGTAGCCACTAACAGCAGGAATTAAAAATTGGCATTACAAATTGAATATCTACTTTTGCAGATGGAAAGAATCCCTTGTGAAGAAAGATCAACAACACATTCCAGGAAATATACTCTGTATTGCCACAAAATATGCTCTTTTAAAGAACCTAAACTATTTTCTTTGTTTGGCTATGATCTTCTTCCAGACCAGAATTTCCAAAAAGGGATTTTAGATATGTTTGAAAAACAGCTGTATGTTCATGATACATAACAAGTATAAGAAGTCAACAAACTTATCTGTCCAGGAAACATTTTGTCTATTCCCTGACAAAGGAAGTTAACAACAAAAAAAGCACTAACATGAAAAGCTGGTAAAAAATATATTCAGAAAAAAAACAGCCAACATTTTGAATTAGATTTTAAATTAAATTTAAATTTTAGGAAATTAATGAAGTTACTAAAGAAGCAGGAAGAAGAGAATGTAGGGGATATATTGTATTAGCTGTAGTGTAGAAAGCAATCACATATTTGTAAACTGAGTTACACATGTGCAGGTCCCTGCACAAAGTTGATAACCTGGGGCTGTTAAAATTGCAGAATAGTGCAACCATTTAAACACATGCTGAAAGAGTCACTTTTTAATGCTTGTTCTTTAGCTTGGCAACACCAGTAAGAATTGAAACAGTGTTTATATTTCAGGAGCTATATGATTTTGTGCCTTAATTTCCTTAATTTGGCATTAATGCAGCACCTTTTCTCAATTTTCTCCCTGACTCCTGGTTCAAATAGCCTGACTCTTTCGGCTCTTGCAGAGCTGAATATGCCAGAGGAGTTTGTAGAGAGAAGCCAGATAACTCTCCTATTTCTCATTCACTGAAAGAAGACCTAAACTGTCAGTAAGTGGAGGATAAGGCAGAGGTTGGTACTAGCCCTTACTTTCTAAACAAGAAAGGATGTAAGTTCATTCTAAAAGCCCAGAACTCAGATTGCTTTTCCTAAGGTTCAGGCTGGTTGCCAGAGATTTGCAGTGCCATCTCTTGTATGACGAAACTCTGTAGACTTTTCTCCAAAGTTTTCAAGAAGTTCTAAGGAAGTTTTCTAGGGAAGTCTAGGAAATTCTCTAAGAACACAACAGCTACCCAAAACTATAAGCAGAAGAGTATTTAAAGAAGCTTAAGGAGTTCTTTGAATTTACTTTTTGCAAAATACAAAATGTGTACATCTAAACAAATCACAGCAAATTGCTTTTGCATCAATCTTATTTTCAATAAATGTTTTGAGAATAACCTGGATGATTTATTTAACTAAAATTAAGCCGTGATCATCTCATTATTAACTTTTATGTCCAACAGTTTCCTTCAATTTGAAAAATATAAAAATTTCTTAAGATGTTAATAGCTATTAATGGCTATTAAAACCAGTTAGCCTAAGCAATCATATTATTTTATAAAAATTACTTCCTTCATAGCCATTTCAATAGGAAGCACTGTTCTTGTCTAAAGATATGACCATTGTTTCCTTAATTCACTTACATTTTCAAGCTTATTGTACATAAAACTGATGACAAAGAGAAAAACAAGTTTTATCAGCATTTTGCTATTGCCTACATTCTCCTCTGCTTGGGCCACTGAAAAGTCTCTTTAGAGTCTGCTTTGTCAGCTTTTGGTTTACAGAATTTTGACGTAATAGTGAAAGCAAGAAACACATCAGCTGTAATTGGACTCAAAAGGCAAAATAGGACCCAAGAATTATAAGTCATTCCGTTTCTATGTAACTATGGAAATACAGTAATAACAAAACAGAAGAGTAAGGGGATCTTACTGATCTGTAGAATGATTTGTCAGGCAGATTAGGCAAACTCACAGTCTTCAAAAAACTATTCAAAACCTCTTGTAAAACAATTGTTCCCCCCTAAATTATATTTACCATGTGAATACTATCCTCTATTCCTAAGGTTTTGTTTTTCAGTAACCCCAAAAAATCCTTACCCCCAGTAGTTCAAGGAGGCATGTTGAAAAAGGAAAGGCACTGTCTCTGGATATGCATAGGTAGCATTCACATACTGCATTCCTGCACAATTTTATGAAACACCAAGATTACAGAAAGACATTTTCTGGAACTTTATATTTGTCTGACTTTCAAAACATTGTCTTTGAACTAGGTGGTAAAATGTGACCTTTCAGTCAAAATAATTCATTTTTGCTTTTACACTTACTAAACAAATACCATGAAGGCTTTAATATTGTTTCATTCCAATTGGACAGCAGTATTCTAATACAAAACTGGAAAATATGATGATAAGAGAATCAGAGATATATAGAATATTGTGAGGAAACATCAAATCATGAATAGCTGAAATGGAAACATTGGGATTCTCCCATTTTCTTCAAGAGCCAAGAGAACCATATCATACTTCTTGCCTATGATGATCAGATGGCACAGAGGAAGATGAAATTCCCTTGGAAGACAACTTTAAAAAAACTGGAGCAGAGCAGGTTTTCTGGACTAGGACAGACATTACACAAAAGATAACTGTGGAGAAGACTGGCCAGTCTTACCACATGGCAGAAAAGGAAATATAAGTACAGATAGAACACATAGTTCAGTACTTCAGTGTCCTGATTTTTGCTGTCATAGCATTCATTTTCTTCTGTATTATGGATTTAGGGTGAGAATAATGGTTTTTTTGTTGCTAATAGTGCTTGCCCAAAGTCAAGGACTTCTCAGTGTCTCATGCTCTGCCAGGGAGGAGCTGCACCAAAAGTTGTGAGGGAGCACAGCTGGGACAGCTGACCCAAACTGCCCAAAGGGATATTCCACACCAGAGAACATCATGTTCAGTGTATGAATGGTAGGGAGTCACCTGAAAGGGAGAGCCGACTGTGGCTTGGGGCCAGGCTGGGCATCAGTCAGTGGGTGCTGAACAATTTTATTGAGCATCACTTGTCTTTCTTGGGTTTTCTCTCACTCTTTCTCTCTCTCTGTCATTTTTAATTACAATTAGTAATAGTAGTAGTAGTAGTAGTAGTAGTAGTAGTAGCAGCAGCAGCCATATTGGTGGTAGCAGTAGTAGTTGGTAAGACTGTCATTGTTATTATTATCTTTCAGTTTTTTTCAATTATTAAACTGTTCTTATCTCACCCCACAAGTTCTATTTTCTTTCTTTGCTTTTCTTTCCTGATTCTCCCCTCTATCCCATTGGTATGGGGCATGAAGTGTTGAGATAACCATGACATTTGTGAATAAGACAGTCTTAAAACCCATCAGTAAAAATGCTGATTCAGGTCCTGTAAAATGGACAGTTCAAGTTCTCATTCTCATTCATAAGACAAATACTGCAGATAAGTTGAATAAGGTATATGTAGCATGCCTGGCTTACCTTTAAACAATATTTTTATCTATCTGTCATATATTTTGCTCCTTTGTAAATATTATAATTCCTAATCCTCTGCTTCCATTCCAACTGATCATTGAACTCACAAGCTTGAGCTCTAAGAAAAAAATACCTACAAAAAAAGTCTAGGTTTTATTTAGCACTTACCACAAGTTCTGAAGTCTTTCTGAAGGAAGTGGTTGGTGACAGCCAGCATGGCACAAGGGACAAATTGTGCCTGTCAAATTTGGTGGCTTTCTATTATGGAGTTACCACATTGGTGGATGGTGGAAGAGTGACTGATATCATCTACCTGGATTTCTGCAAAGTATTTGACTCTGTCCCACACAATATCCCCATCTTTAACATGGGAGAGACATTGATGTGTTGGATGGACCACTCAGTGAGTAAAGAATCATCACCCAAAGAGTTGTGGTCAACAGATCCATATCCAAGTAGAGACCACTGAGTGATGATTGGTGTTCTTCAGGAGCTGGTATTGCGACTGACATTGTTTCACGTCTTTGTTGGAGACATGGACAGTGGTATTGAGCACATGCCAAACTGTCTGGTGTGGTTAACACACCAGAAGAAAGGGATGCCATCCTGAGGGACCATGCAAAACTCATGAAGTTCAGCAAGACTACGTGCAAGGTCCTGCACCTGGCTGGGATAATATCCTGACCACAAATACAGGCTGGACAGAGAAGGACTTTGGGGGCTGCTCACTGAGAAGCTCAACATGACCCAGCAACAGGTGCTTGAAGCCCAGAAAGCCAGCTGTGTCCTGGGCTGCATTAAAAGCAGTGCTGCCAGCAGCTGGCTGGTGGGTGATTCTGCCCTCTGCTACTCTGTCCTGAGACCTCACCGGAGGTCTGCATCCAGGTCTGCAATTCCCCAACACGGGAACTATACTGACCTCTTGCAACAAATGCAGAGGAGGGTCACAAAGATGATCAGAGAGCTGGAGTACCTCTCCTAGGAAGACAGGTTTGCTCAATCTGGAGAAGAGAAGGGTCCAGGGAAACCTTAGAGCAGCTATTCAGTGCTTACAGCTCACAAGAAAGCTGGAGTGTTTTTTGTTTTTTTTTCAAGGGCATTTAGTAATAGAACAAGGGATAATGGCTTTAAACTGAAAGAGAATAGGTTTAGATTAGATATTAGAAAAACATTATTAGAATAATAGAATTACTAAGATTGGAAAAGAAAAGACTTATATTTCAGATGGTCTCTCTCCCAAGCTTCATCAGCTGCCATGCCTGGATCAGCTCTGTGGTTCTGCTCAAATCAGAAGAGTACTTTAAATATATCTCTTGATTATAGATATTGGTACACACTCAGGACCAGATCACATGAGCTTGATTTTTTATGCTGAGGGAAATCCCTTATTTCTGCACACACCAGGAAATTTCCTCGCATACCAGAAAAGAACAAGAAATGACACAAAGAAAAGTGCTTTGTTTTTAAAGCACATAGGTAATTTCATCTTTACAGCAGGAAAACACATCAGTTCACAACAACACCAAAAGAAAAACTATATGTACTTTCCACTGTTACAATTTTCAGCTACTATGAAAAATAAATTGAGCTATTAAAAGTTTTCTTCTTTGTCTTATTTTTTGAGTTATTGCTGAGGTTATCCTTACATTATTTATTTATATAAGGTAATTATCAATTCTCTCTCTGTCCCAGAAAAACTAAAACCTACAGCTCTGCACCTTAACTTTCTGAAGTCATGAGATAAAAATGTGTGCAAACACCTTTTAGGATGTGCTCGTTCCTGCCTACCAAGTACATTTTTCAATAAAACAAAACAGGTGTCATGGTGACATTTTTTATCCACTTCTGATTATTAAAAAAAGGTTTTATCAATGCTACAATATAAATTGCATTTAAACATGCACTTAGTGTATGTTTTTTATATTTTAGCATATTAGCTAATTTGCCTACTCCAAAGCCAAGTATTGGCAGCATCATAAAAACCCAACATAAACAATATGTACCTGCCCACATAATTCAAAAATATTACTCAAATAGAATTCTGTTTTTCTCAAACTAAAGAACTCACCATCATGCACTTAAAAAAAAACTACAATAAAAAATATAGTTAGGCAACAATTTAAATGTGCATCTTGAATTCCCATTTGAAAGTTCACTCATAAATTGAATATTTAAGTCTGGATTTCTCCAGTCCTTTCATGACAAAATTTTGCATTTTAAAAAGAAGAAAATAATTTTACAATCCAAATCCATTTTTTGTCCCCTGTCAATAGGCATTTATTACCTAGATACTTTATCAAAATCATAACTAGTCTCTTTAAATATCTTTAATCTATTCATAGACATAGTCTCACACTGTTACTTATATAAAAAAATTTATGAAAAAAAGGCCTCCAAGTTATTAAATTGCCCTTAAATTCCATTGTCTCAGGAAAAGTAGAGAATTATCAATGAAATTACTTTAGCAACAGGATAAAATACCTATTGACTGTGACAACAACAATGAAATCCATCTGCTCATGGACACACAGAGCAGCAGACTTTATGACTATAAACTCAGTGTAGTGAAAAGGAATGGTTCATATACACAGAAGTTAATCTTTATGCTGCTTCCAGCCATACTAAAGAAAGCATCATCTCCTCAGCAAGAAGAAAAGAGAATTTGCAAAAGTGAGCAGTACAGCTGTTCCTATTTTTTGAAGACTAAAAGAAGGTTGAAATTTCTTTAGACTTAAAAATTAAAATGAAATAATTAAGAAAACAGTAACATAAAATAAAATGAAGTATTGATAAAAGCCTATTTATAAAGAAAGATTAGAATTTCATTGCACTTGGCAAAGGGGAAAAATGCATTTTTTTTTTATTTCATCAAATTAGCTATATTTTATTTGGAACTGCAAAACAAGAACTTAATTTAATACATCTTTTTATTATCCTGCCAAACCTAGAAATTTTAGGATGTTCTAAGCATCTTAAAATTGTGAACAAAATTAAAATGCAACATTTTGTAAATCCTTAGCAACAACAGTAACCACCCTGGTAATCCTTGCAATAAATCTGTAACAAAGGTATTGCAAGTGCATTTATTTATGAAGTGTAAACAAGCAACCAACATTGTTATTGTTTGGAATTGAGTTGTATAATGTGTGCTCTACTAGTGAACCCAGAGATTCTGAATGCAATTTCAGTAGCACACAAAATTAACCTTTCATATGAGTGCCTACATTTCCCCTAGACATCTTTCCTGTCATATTTCACAAGCAATTTGGGCAATGCTTAGTGTTTTAGCCCGTCTGAATTATGCATACTCCTACACATTCCATAATGTAACTAAAGAATGTTTTCAATTCTCGGGCATGATGCAAATTTATTATAAATAATTGTAAAACCCAACCAACCATACAGAAATAAAACACACTTACTGAAGTTAATCCCACACATTCTTTCTTCCACTGTCTCAATACATCAAACAGTAATTATCCTGTGTTTAACATAATAGGACAGAGAATATTTAGCCTGAGAGTACTCAAACTGGTTAAATATAGATAAATATCTCTGATAAGATAAAAAATGCCAGTTTTCTTCTTTAAAGGTCACTGCATAATAATTATTTTGATGTCATTACCAAAAAAGCTACACACCAGAGCCAACTCCATATGGATTATGACTGAAACAGCATTTTATCCATGTCCTATTGTGCGTTAAATTTAAAATGCAGATTGCTGCTGTTTTGGGGGGAGGTGTTTGTCTGCTTCTTTGCAAGAAAAGAGAAGGAAAAAAAGGGAGAAAAAGGAGAAGAGAGTTATCATGTAAAACTAATGTTATTAATCCTGATCTGAGAGACTTATTTGGTTCCTATTTCTGTACCTTAATGACTTCCAGTCCCTGCATCATTCCACTCTAATATAAACAGGAATACTAAGCCCCTGACAAACCATGTGGAAAAACCCAATCCATTTTCCATAAATACTAAGATAGCCTGTTAATAGCTGGAGTCCTCAGCCTTATGTTAGTACGTACCTCTAACTTCATCCTACTTTTTTCTGAAAATGTCTCTGACATAAAGATGAATATTCTCAAATCATATTTATAAGCCTTACATTGTCTGTGAGCTTTTGAGAGAGATTCAATGGCAGAGTGCTAATGAAAAATTTACATGGGATTTTCATTCTGCAACCTCTCCTACCAGAAACCTCACTCCATATATTTACTGTTAAAGTATAAAGTCTCCCATTAAATTATCCTACTTCTTAGAATGAAGCAATTAAAATTGCTCAAATTTGAAAGACCAAAGAAGTCACTTCCATGAAGAATATGTACATATTTTTTTTAATATAATGGATGGAGTTGTTAAATAATAATCAGTCCATTAACATCTATATTGGCTCTGGCTGGGGTGAAGTTAATTTTCCCCATATCAGCTCTCACAGCTGTGCTTTGTACTGGTAGCTAGAAAGGTTTTCATTTGGTTTTCTCTCTGCCCTGTCCTGCTGAGGAGGGGAATGATAAAGCAGCTTGGTGGGCACCTGGTGGCCAGTCAGGGTCAACCCACCTCAGCGTTTTCTGAATACAGACAGAATCTGGTCTAGTGTAAATTAATTTTAATTGCAGCATTAGCAATGCTAATAGGAGTTATACTGCTATGGATCAATATGTACATCAATATGAACACTTATGAGAGAGCTTAGAAAAATGGTGCAGAAAATGTTCTCCTTTTTTTTTGCTCATGCATAAATCAATATATCACCTGGAAACCGAGTGAGAAATTATTTATGCCCCGCAGGTTACTCTTCTTTATACAGTTCATACTGTCTGCATACTGTCTGCAGGATAACTTTCTTGCTTTCTCATACTAGTTTGAGCTTTCCCCCATTACTGAGATCCTTAATAAAAAGATGTCAATGAGGAAGGCAGGAAGAAAAAATCAACCAGCCTGTCAGGAGATTTGGCCTAGCTGACAAGCATTTGGTCAGGTCTACAATGGCCAAAGGAAAATTTGTGAGATCTTAACTCTTCTCACCAGTAAATAAATCTACAAACTTTTGGTGAAGATGCACGATAATATGCAATACTTAAGGCATAAAATACCTTGGGTGTGAAAGAGGCAATGAGATGACCCTTGGCTCTTCTGTCCAGCAAATGAGACAGAATTTTCCTTGGAAGTACAAGGACTTTATGAAGAGTAGAGTCTGTGATAAGTTGAAAAAGACATAAAAGACTCAACATTGCCTAATAAATTACCCTCAGTTATATGTGCAGGAACACACAGTACTACTCACTAGCACTGAAAATACTGAAAAGTGGCCTTCTAAACAAAATAATCTTTTTTTTTTTATATATATATAGATCTGAATGTCAAAACCCATGGTCCTCTCTGCAAGAGGATGATGTGAACATGTATGAACCCACTAGCTGCTAGCAGTAGTTTGATACAAGCTTCAGAGGAGGTAAAGGTCTGAGCAGTAGCTGGGCACAGAACTCCCTCGGGAAGCCCACAAAGCAGCAGTGATGCTAAGCCTTGGTGAGCTTGGAACATCCATCATGTGACTAACACATAAATAGCAGGGGGTTTTCTCATGACTCAAGGAACTTAGAAAGGTGTGGGTACAAGGTGCCTCATACATACCTCTCCATTGTATGCAACTTTACTAGGAGTCAGCCACTTTTTTCCGTACATGTGACAGCCTAAGCTGCCTTTGAGCTTTCCCTGCTAGGAAGTATGGCTGTATGGTGGTGATCTCCCCTTGAGCCCTACACCAGCCACTGTGAACTCCAGCCAAGACCAGCACAGAAGTTTAGAGAGCAAGGAGTCCACTCTGAATCTCATGACTCAGAGGGAGGGTCTCCTTTACCCTTTTATGTCTCCAGCCTCATTGTTTCTTGCTTGTAACTTGTTTTCCCTTTGTATGTTTCTTCCATGTAGTAAGTAATAGAGTGAACCTTTGCCATCAAACTGTGTTAAGTCAACACCCTTACAATATCATACCCAAACCATTTTTCCTAGTACCTTTAACAGTGATTCTTTGAGTGATATAAATCACAAATTGGACAAGACAGCACCCTAAATCAGGATCCATGACAAGTTAGTATGACAGCAACCAATAGTCTTTATTGCATGTCTATTCCACTTCCCAAATCTCTAGAGACAAAAACGTGACAAGCCTGTTCTCATGAACAAAACAGTAACTCCTTGCTGTGCTGCATGTCTGGTGTATAACAAGGTCTCAGAAAAATCATAACATTAAACCTGTATTCCACTTCCACCCAAGACACTGGTATTAATCTATGTGATTTGCAGGTTTGAGTATGTATTGTACAGTGTGGCAAGAACTCTGAAACTGAAGCTACTGATATAAAACTCAAGTTTGTCCTATAGTTATATTTGCATGACTGTTTTCCAGGACGACTGCCTGTATGCACACCCATGCACTTGAGTCAGAAATTCCCTAGTGACCCAGGAACCCACCGTTGGTGAGACATACAGCTGAATTGAAATTTCACATTAACCTAGCCAAGGTGACTGACTGAGCTCCTGGCCTCCTTCACAGCAATGTATAAGAGTAATTAGCAGAGGACTCCCTAGGTGGGAATTCCATACACCTCCCAAAGCAGCTCCTGATATGTATAGACCAATCTGAACATTCCATTGTGTACATTAACATACTTCACAGGGCATCTGGCTACTCTAGATGCTTCCCAGGCAGGCCCTGATGAAAAACTGGTAGAGCTGTACATAGTTATCTTTAAACAGTCAGGAGAAATCATTCCTGCAAATGCCAAAACAGTCGCGTAAGACAGTCTTTTGTGCACAGTTAAAGATATTTTGGATGAAGTTTAAGATAAGTAATAACAACGATTTCTGTATATAATGAAGTGGTGACATAGGATCAGGGGCCATGCATATTATAGGAATTCAGGAATTATAGGAATTCAGAAGAACAATAGTTTCCAATGAAGTTAGAGTGACCCTGTCAAAGACCCCTGCAATGGAGACTCCTACAATCATACATACAGCAACCAATGGCACTGTTTGAGACAGATAATTCTTATGCTAAATTCCCAACTGGTTCATTTGTTTTTTAAAAACAATCACTCTGTTTCTGAACATATGTGTAACAGTGACTGGGTACTCAGGTGAACATGACAAACTTACATTCTTCTTGTAACCGAAAGAAAAATCCATGCTTTTTCAGCCTGATCTAAATTTTCCCTTTTCAAAATATCTCTCTAAGTACATCCTCCCACAGAGTTTCAGCTAGTATGAAAGTGGTGGAGCAGCCTAGCATCTAGCAGTAGCACTGCTATCAGAGTACAATGTTCACAGTGCTGGTACAAAGTAAGCTCTGTAGGCTGTAATTATTGAAGTGCCAGGCTGCCTGTTTTACAGAAGTAAACACAGTTTATAAGTCATCCAAAGTAAAGTTCCATTTGAAAGAACAAATAACTGATTTGCAAGTCAAGTCCAGCAAATTACTGGTCAAAAGCATCTTTGCTTTTTCTCTACTGGACTGTAAGGTGGTAACCTTACAGTGCTAATTGTTGCCTTTGAGTCTACCTGAATGAATAAAAGACCAGTGAAATGAGCAAGGATTGAGAAGGTTGGTACCAGCCTGAGAATCAGTTACTGTATTATATCAAACCACAAGTCAAATCTACAAATTGTTTCCAGTGGATTGATAATGAAAAATCCCTCAGGGCATGGTCGAGGCAGGACAGACAGATCATTTCTTTAAGCTAAAAAGAACATTTTTTCTTAGTTGCACTGGCTGCTGTGTCTGGTTCTTGCACTTATAATGAGATGAATTACCACAGCTGGTTTGGGGAAGAAATTGTTTTTTGCATCTTAATAGAAGAGCTAGATGGATGGGATGGAGAAAAAGAATGGGACCTAAACTCCTGTAGCTAACTACCATGATTACTTGGTTCTATCGACTTGTGTCTCCTCATCAGTATTAGGGTTTTTTATATTAGACACCTTGTTCCTGTCTGTTTCTCCCTCTGGCATGCAGTATTATCTTGTCCTAATGACTTAAGCTGAAATAAAATTTAATTAATTTAGAAATAAGTGCGGAAGGTTTAATGATCTACCATTACATAGCTATCATAGAATCATAGAATGATTTTTGTTTGGAAGGGACCTTTAAAAGTCATCTAGTCCAACTCTCTGCAATGAGCAGGGACATCTTCAATGTGATCACATTGCCCAGAGCCCCCATCCAGCCCAACCTTGAATGTTTTCAGGAATGGGGCATTTACAACCTCTCTGGGCTATCTGTGCCGGTATTTAATCACCCCCACTGCAAAAAACTTCTTCCATTTATCTAGTCTGACTCTCTCTTCTCTTAGATTAAAGCTATTACCCCCTGTCCTAGCCCTACAGACCCTACTAAACATATATGCACTTATATGCTATACCCCTATGTGCATACACATACACACACACACACACATAGATATATACATCTATATATATGCACTAATGGTCCCTTTTTGCCTTAAACTTTTAAATTGCTTTTCAATATAAGAGGGAAAGGCATTTTCTGCAATGACTATTTTATCTTTAACCTTCTAAACCACACTAGAAACTGCTGATTAGAGACACCCACTATCCATTTTACCCCATTGCTTATGAAAACAAGTCCTTCATTCAAAGCTATTTTTACTGTTAAGATTTGCATAATATAGCTGTGCTCTGACTCAGATTTCTGCAGATGAAACAACTTTTTCCTTCTTCATAAAATTTTCTAATTTGAGGTCCAAACAGCAAGATAATTCAAAAACAGTTTTAAGAACCCAGCTCAATTTTTCTTCTTAGTTAGCAGAAATTAATACAACTAAATTACAGAGCCGTAACTCCAGTGAGTTTATAGAAAAATGTTTATATTATGGGTTCTCATAAAATTCCCTTTCTTTTAATTAAATCTCCTTATTCTTAAATGCCCATGAGAGTAACTTCTAATCAAGATAACATATCGGTTATTCTCGTGTACATATTTAAATTAAAGTAGCAAACATAGATGAACGCATGTCTTAGAAGATAAGATCACAATTTGCAGAGACAGAGAAATCAAGTCCCTCTTTTATCTGCACAAGTTTTCTCATGACAACACTTGTGTTCTGGTCTCCTGAATTTTATTAAAAATGTGATAGCAAGAAAGTGGATGATCAAATAATTAATCTTAACAGATATTGAAACAGTAGAGAATTCATGAAGTGAAATTCTGCCAAAAGTTACTAAAATAAAAAATGATATCTTTAGCTCAGGCAGTACTGAGCAAAAATAGCTGAAAAACTGTCTGAATATCAGAAAAGTCTGTGTAGATGGTTTCTCATTTCTGTGCTCCTCCCTAAGGATTGGATTTCTGGATCAGCACAACACAGCTATTTTGTTGTTGTTGTTGTTTGATAATTTAGGGATTTGTACTCATATTAGGGATTTTTACATCATAGACAAAGTCCTCACTTTTCACATTTCCTATAACCCTTCTTCTTCTATGTAAAATGATTTAGTTGCAGTTCCAGTGCATCTCAGAAAGCAACACAGGCCACTATTTGATTCAATCTATTTTCAGCATTCAACATCTTGTCAGTCACTTCAGTAAAACTTGTGTGTCACTTATCTGTTTGTTAGGAAGAATGTGGTTTCATCATTGTGCCATTTTGTTGAAATTGCTAAAATTTATGTGACCACCCAGATTCAAAATGTGTTGTATTAAGATTTCCTCGATTTGTCCAAACAACCTCATCACTAGCATTTAAGTTCGGCTTTACACACGGTTCAATTACTACTTGAAAATATTTAACAAAAAGCTGTGAAGTATCAGAAAAAATATAGGAAAATGACTTATTTTAAAAATTCCACGTTATTTGACAGAATGTCACAGTTTTATCAATATTTCAAATTTTAGTAAATATTGATCCTCTAGATCAACTTTTATCTTTCATGTACTAAATCCAGAG
The DNA here is from genome assembly GCA_013399225.1 of Rhipidura dahli. Classification (NCBI taxonomy): domain Eukaryota; kingdom Metazoa; phylum Chordata; class Aves; order Passeriformes; family Rhipiduridae; genus Rhipidura; species Rhipidura dahli. The sequence continues at coordinate 242,050 of VXAC01005698.1, forward strand.
TATCTCAACAGAAGCAGTATTAAATCAGAATACAAAAAGCAATAATAATGAGGAACAAAACAACTGCACGACTCCATCTCATCACTTGTATCTTTCTCTTCTCTTTTGAAATGAGGCTGTCAGTGCTGCAAATGTGTTCTCTTCAGTACACTTTTTAGAACAGTTAGTGGGATTTGGGAGGTTCTCCAATCAGCACACAAATGTTCTGCAGTAACTGCTGCAGGCATGCTAACTGAAGACACCTGAAGACATAATATTATTTTAAATGTGTATTTTTTAACGTGAAGTTTCTTCAGATACTTAATTGACAGATAGGTAAATAACTGGAAACAGTAGAGCTGTGGTCATGTACTACATCATGTTTCACCAGAAAAGAACAACCTGCTGGACTGCTGCACTAAAAAAAAAATAGAAAATAATGTCTTCATTGAGTGTCTGGAAAGAAATAGGGATAAAAACTAATCAAATGGACTAACACTTAGCTACTATCTGCACTTATTATTAGAACAATGATATTTAATGTTAACCCTGTGGATGGAAAGTGTATAATTTCTAGCAATTACTTTACATATTTAAGAGCTATTATCTTTACTGATGAAATAATTTTCTCTGGAAGCACTATTTTGAAGAGCTACATAAAATAACAGTGTATCACCTACTCAAGTGCACAGTTCCTGCAAACAGACCAAATTAAGCAAAGCCTCTGCAACAGAGGCAGAACTATCCCCTTAGAAGTTGTCCTTTATCTGGTCTGGTGGCCAAGGAACAACAAGCAGCCTAGCATTAAAGGGATTGTGCACAGGAAATGAGGGTAGCTTTAACAGTTTTCAAAAGATCAAAACTATTCAAAAGAGAGTGATGCTTTTTTCTCACTTATTTGCTGTAAAATAAATAAATAAATATATGGTAACCAACTACAGCTGATGTGTTGGTCACATGGGACACAGTTGGGACTACACTTGAAAAACCAGAACAGGAATATGATGCTTAAAATTAACAAGGCTTTTAGCAATTTATACTTTATTATCTTTTATTTTAAATTCTAAGCAAGTATATATTACTTGAGAATCAAAACATGCTCACTGGTTTTGGCTACACCTATCAAAAATATGTCAGGAGGTGACCTCTTCGTTGCATTCAATCTTATTTTTACAGTCATACATTTGAAGGAGGCTTTTTATTATCATTACCTTTAGCAGAATTATTCTAAATCATAATTTAACTCAGGGCATACTGAAATTATCTGAAACCACAGAATCAGATGAGGCAACTTATCTTTTTACTTAATCAAAAGATATTAACTATTGCAAAAATCCTTATTATTACCTTTAAATTCTTCATTTCAATTGAACACTTTCATATTTCTGGTAACAAAGCTTTTCTGCGACAATACTTGACCAATTCAGTTCTACACAAGAAAATACATGGTTGCATGCCAATTTATAAGCAGTTCACATGTTATAACTCATAGGTTTATTATAAAAGAGGACAGTAGTCTTTTTAAATAATCATGGTGACTTCTAAAATATAATTTGTTTTAAATTTTTCAGTATTGCAGCACAGGATTAGTTGAAACCAATTAATATTTATATGGTTTTTTTAATTATTATTTTATTGGTAGTGTTTTTTTTAATATCTGGTTATCTGAGATGACTACACCAAGAATGAGCAAAGGCAAAAATTTATAAATTATACAATAAAAACTCAGGAAAAATATCAACATATCTAAAGAGTTCTGAAAACATTTAAATTTCCTGGAAATTAAAAAGTCCCTCCCACAATTTGAAAGATTAAAGAAAAATATTTATTTAGACGTTTTGACCATGCATCATCATGTATTAAGATAAGTTATGTTTTATAGCATGATGGGCTTCTGGGTCTTCTGCCACATTTACCTGTCTGAAAGGGAGGCTGCTCGAGATTGCTCTGCTTCTTTTTTCTATGCTAGGAGAAGCTCAAAAAGAATTTAAACAATTTTACTACCAACTGCTACTAGATCAAGCTGAACATTGAACAGATGGAACACAGTTCTAAAAGAAATGTTTACCTGCTCATCATTGAAGAATTCCTGTTGAATCCAGTTCTGATATATTTGCTATAACTGATAGTGAGAATTAAGAGGCTCTTCTTCAGCAACATAGTTTTCTGATTACAGTAGAAAAAAAGTACAAAGGAGTACAAGGGTAATTTTACTGTGTAAGATATCAGTGACTATGGTCATTGCCAAATTAGTAATATCTGTACTGAAAACTGCAGTGTAGAAATGACTTTAAAGGGCTTGTATATTATATATAGCTCTTTAAATCCAATGTGAATTGTTTTACTCTTTACAGTAGAAAATAGATTTGTAATTTTGCTGATCAAGAAATAGTCACTTTTAAATTGTTGGAATAGACCTGATTCTAGTAAATTTTCAAGTTTTACTGAAGCTTTTCATAATACATAATGTTTTAATTGTCATCTCTTAGCCAGGATAATTCTTATCATGTTCAAAGGACACAACCAAACACCCAAAATATCAGAAAACAAAGCATTTACATTCAGAAACTGGCAGACAAATAAATATCTGTGTTTCTACATAGAAACCATTTCAAATCATTAAGTGGTTATTATTATTTCAAACATGTTGACGCAATTCCTGAAGCCAGAACTTAAATGAACATGGCTTTTTTATGTTCATAAGCTAAAACTGTGTTATATCTTGATTCTGTTATTTGCAAAATCTGCAAGCATTATTACTGTGTTATACAAATGAATAGCTACAACTACTGTAGACAGGCTGCTGAGAAAACAGCAACATAATTGGGACTAATAGGGAAAGACATGCTAGTGAGAAAAAAGGGCCTAACTAGAACAGATGCTTTGAATGTGAGGGGGAAAAACAGTCCTCTGTGGATTAACTTAATATTCAAATCAGCCTAGATCTTCCTTTCCATGGAAAGAGAAATACAGTACAGATGAAACTCAGCAGAATCACATTAAGAAACCCTTGGATTTTATGGTTGATTCTCCTCCCCAGAGAAGCAGAACTAAGGTGCCTTTGCACAGACAGAAAACTGGAAGAATTATAGGAAAATATCCATGGAAATAAACTTGCAAAGGTGTGAACTTTCTTCAAGCCTCCAATTTTAAGAGGGCCGCAGAAAAGGGACACGCTTTGTTTCCAAGATTGCTGCAGTTGTGGCAGCTATAGTTGGTGTAATGTTATCACTCACTGAGCAGATCTGACAGCTGCTGTTCTGACCAGCACCAAAACACTCTAGAGCCAAAAGCACAGTCTGTGACGCCTTCATAAAGAGAGGCAAGGCTCAAATGAAATTAGTTTGTTTCAATGTCGGTACAGGGGTGAACTGCTAAGGAAAAATCCCCAAGAAGCTATGTGTATACCTAGCTGTGGCCTGCTCATTCCATAGCAATAGATAAATATTAATGAATCAATAGAAATGTTATCACAATTGGAAATTTGCTCTTTATTAAATTCAAGTGGGACATCAAATAAGAGAAAGGAAAAGACAGGAGTAAGCTACCATAGCACCTGAAGCTTTATGTACTGATTTAGACAGACTATGTATGTAATTAAACAGCGCAATAGTTGGTGGTTTTTTCATGTATGCAAATATATGAACCAATATGTATTATTTACATAAATGCAGACATCATTTGGAATACTTTGACAGAGACTCAAAGACAAAGCACATAAGAAGTATGTTTGTGAGTCAGTTAAAAATAATTAAATACTTAATTTCTTTGATGGTTCATTCCATCTTCTTACCTTATTGCTTCTTTCAAATGCAGATATTGCTACCATGATAATCAACAAAAAATAAACACCAGAGAGATGTCTCTGACATAAGTAAAAATTACTTCCTAACACAAGTTTACAGAATGATATCAAGCATTCAATAAATTTTATTCTAGCTGTTTAGGAATTAGGATTTAAGGTCAAGATGATTAACTCATTGACTATAAAAGAAACTCTTGATGGCCTCCTTGGTCTAAAATTTTCAGTGGATACCTAAGCAGGATACTGAAGATAGTGGAGAGGAATTGGACAATGATTCCTCACATTTTAACTGATCAAAAAAAGGTATGCTTCAAGACTGAGTGTTAGTCCTAGTCTTTAGGACTTTGTCTTTACAAGCAAGGTAAACTGTACTTTAAAACAGCATTTAAATGTCACCTAAAAACTATTCAATTCCAAATATATTCTTCACATGCACAAAACAGCACTAAAAAAATTAAGAACTCAGAACCAGAGGTTAGCCTACATGACTATAAATTACATACTGCAGTCACAAAGACTGTTAATGAATGAACAACATAAATACATTTTAAAATGTGCTTCAAAATAAGTGGTGATGTGGTACTGAGTTCTGCACTGACAGCTCACAGAGAATAGCAAGTCTACCTTAAATTCATACACTAGATTCATTGCTACTAAATAAAAATTAAACTTATGGGGCTTTATTAGTACTACAATAAATTTCATTGTTATTACAGAAAAGCTTTTACACATTCTCGGAAAAGCTTAAAAAATGTTATGCTTGTAAAAAGAAATGCATTTGGATCTCTTTTCTTGTACCAAATGTTGCCTCTTCCTGACATTGTCAGCAAAGTGTGGAGTTCTTTAGGCTATGTTCCCATTGACAGCAAAGTGATTGTCTTAAACCCTAACTTCGTGATGCAGAAGGTTCAACACCTCCACTGGCATAAGGAGCTGCTCCTGTTTGCTTCTTTTCAATAGTCCTTTTTGCTTTTTCACTATTTTCCAGTTTGATGCTATTCATAGTGCAGGCCCACAAATGACTGTGATGGCACATGATCAGTGAGTTGAAGTACAAAAATAAAAATTTCTATGCAAGGCAAATTAGGAGATTAGTCCTTCATATTGTGGGTGCAAACAGCTGGAATACTGCAGGTTAAATTTTGCCAAGAAGTGTAACCTTGAGCAGGGAAAGGCAAAGATACAAGACATCTTTCAAGTACAGAGGCTATTCCTCAAAGCTTCTTCTGTGTGAAGAGAAGACAAATTTTTCTCCTGATTTCCTCATGCGCCCTGACACAAAGGCAAGTTGGTAGCAATTTAGAGAAAAGTTTGCTAGCACTTCTGAGATTTACTATCTCCTTTGTAGGGGAAAAATACTATTTTTGAAGGTAGTGTTGATTAAAGCACACCAACTAAATTAAAACTTTGTCCTATTGCTCACTGTGGAAGACAAAGATTGATGGGCAAAAGCAAAAAAACACATGATAAAAGCATGCCTTACTGGAACGGACCTTTCAAAGATTGCAGATCTGCTGAAATTCACATCTTCCTCTGCAAAGTTGGGTAGGCTTGTGCATGTCAGGTAGACTAAGCTGCAACCGTATGATATATGGCTGGCACCAGTATCAGTGTTCTCTGGAGCTCTTCTCAATCACTAAAACATCACTGAGGAGAGTTACCACTCAGATTTGCCTAATGCAGTAATACATGTGTACAAACAAATCACTGAGTAGTAATAAGGCACTACAGGAAATCTTTTAAGTGCTGATATTTTTTTGATAAAGGCAAATCAGTATGTTTCCAAGTGTCTGACTGGACTGTGCTGGTATAATCCATGACTTAATTTTGCATAATCCTTCATCTCAGTTCCTTTTTAGATATGCTAACCCATAAACTGCATGCAAAGTGCAATATACATCAAAAGAATAGAGCAGTAACTTTATTCTCCTAAAGAATGTCAATCCATATAAATGGCAAAGTAAAATCTGCTGATGGCATACTTAATGTAGCAACAACCGTGCTGTAGCATGACATTTTCTAAACCTACCTAAAGGAACAGCTACAGAGAAACCACACCTCACAGGCTTCTGTGTCTGCCCACATAACTGTTTACCACTGCTTGTGCTTTCCCTCATCAATCCAAGCATTTCTTCTCTCCACAAAACTCATCTTCCTCCCAGATAAGCACTTATATATGAAATTCAAATGGTTAATTTGGAAAAGCCTTCTCTTCTATGTTTTAGCCTGAGCAACACTGTTTTCAGCACAGCTCACACATATGTGTACAGAAGATAACTACGCTGAAATGTATGCCTTGCACAATAACTAGCTCTTTCCTTCACCCTCTTATCTTGTACTTTCTTCTTGCTCTATTTTATTATAGCAGAGGAAAATAACAATATTTTCACATGAATAAACAATATCTGATTATCTCTATCAGCTTCATAAATAATATTACTTTTTTTTGTTTGTGCTACAAATACATTTCTATACAGTCCTATGCTATTTCTAGACAGATTAACAAATTAAATATAACCCAGGCAAAAAATTGACTATTTTTATTCAACTATTCATATAAGAACATTTGAATCCTGTATATGTTTTTCTGTCAACTTTTAATATTTTTCTGCATTACTAGGTGGAGGGACTCACAAAACAGCAACTGAATTGCATGATGTTGTATCACATGTGCCATCTGTTGAATGATAGTGGCTCACACCACCATAACACAATATTATTAGATGGCTGTCTCTAACGTGGAGTGAAAGTCATTCTGGCTCCCATCCAAACTTTAATAGGGGCTTTAACCTTCCAGACAGTGCTGACCGCTGTGAGCGAGGTACAGCCTACTGGAGCTCCTCGTAATTTAGACACAGAAGGTTGTGCAGCCACTTTCAGGAAGTGAAGATCCCAAGGCTATTTCTCACAGAGAGAGTACACTTACAATTCATATAGAAAGCAGAATGAAGAACACTCAAAGTCCTCCTCAGGAAGCATGTGGTCTATACATGGGATCCCAGTAGAAGAGCAAAAGATCTAAACTGTCATTACTCAGAAGAAATCACTGATGTTATTTACTGATAACACAAAGATTATAATCAAGAAGGGATGATTTTCCCCATTCCAGCTAGTACAGCATAATTCTATTATTCTTATAATAGTTAACATAAGACAAAACTAACCCAAAGGCTACTTCTGACTCTAATAATGTGACATTTCTACTTCACCTGCTCACAGGGTCAAGTCGAAGTGCTGGAGGCAGCTTGCTCCAAAACTATCCTCTCCACTGTGATCAGTTACCAACTTCACTGAGACCAGAGACGAACCCCATTCATTACATTTCCATTACAAATTTATGCAATATACACTTTGTATGGCATACAGCATCTGTTCCCATGACATAGGCTTGGGGAAGAGTGGCTGGAAAGCTCCCTGATGGAAAAGAACGTGATGCTGTTGGTTAACAGTAGCTGAACATGAGCAAGTGTGTGCCCAGGTGACAAGCAGCCAACCCCATTCTGAATTGCATCAGCAAAAGTGTGGCCAGCAGGACCATGGCAGTGATCATCCCCCTATACTTGGCACTGGTGATGTCTCACCTCAAATCCTGGGTCCAGTTCTGGGCCCCTCACTGCAAGGAAGATACTGAGGGGCTGGAGCATGTCCAGAGAAGGGTAACAGAGCTGATAAAGAGTCTGGAACACAAGTCTGATGAGGACAAGCTGAGGGAGCTGGGGTTTTTAGCCTGGAGAAATGGAGGCTCAGGGGAGACCATACTGCTGTCTACAAATAACTGAAAGAAGGCTGTAATGAGGTGAAGGTCAGTCTCTTCTCCCAGGTAACAAGTGATAGGGCAAGAGGAAATGGTCTCAAGTTCCACCAGGGAAAGTTTAGACTGTATATTAGGAAAATTTTCTTCACTGAAATAGTTTTCAGGTGTTGGAACAGGCTGCCCAAAGAAGTAGTTGAGTCACCATCCCCAGAAGTGTTCTAAAAACGTGTGGTAGTTGGAGATATGGTTTAGTGCTTTACCACATTTGTGCTGGGTTAACAGCTGGACTCAGAGGGTTTTTCCAGCCTTAATGATTCTATGATATTCAGTGATGTTTTGACCCTGCCATGTCATCTTTGATGAGAACATAGCATTTACTCCTTATTAAAATAATTTCTTCATAGATAAGATCCAGGCTAGGCCTTCATATTTTACTTAGCAGCCTCTAAAACACTTTTTCTAGTACATTCTAAAGGACCTTAGGACTTCAGTATTCAACTGGGAAGTGTTAAATACTGAGCCAGAATAATGAGTCTGTGAATTTCAGAAAACTCCTGGGATTGAGCTGACACTGAATGGTGCCTCCAGAGTACAAATTGCTTCAGATCAGGGTACAGTAAATTGAAAAGAACATCTATCTTAGTGGACATGTTAACAAATGATATTATACCTGTGTAAATACCCTGACAGTTTGCTGGCTAATAAAACACAAAAATAACTGAACTATGGCTTTAAAGCCTATGCAAATATCTAAGGTATGGAATCAAGGAGAAGTGGTTTTTTACCATATCAACCACTATTAGAGTAGTAATTTCAACAGTCTGCACTATTACATACAAAAGGTGGAGCTGATAACATGTGTTTTCCTTCAAGATTTTCTGGAAAACTTGCAAGAGACTGTAAACTTACTGAGTACTGGGACTCTGAAGGGAACATTGCCTTTAATAACTTCTGCCCCTGATTATCTGGGAATTTAACATGACTAAGAGGAAAATTCAAACATGAAGACTTCCTAAAAATCTGAAAAATGCTGCTGTAGCATATCTGGAAGAGATTAGAATGCACCTTTTCTCTGGTGGGAATGATGGTTTCTTAAGACAATTTTTTTTTTTTTTTTTTTTTTTTTAATAGAGCAGAGGTCATATCAACATCAGATATCTGAAAGCAGGGATGAATATTCCCATGCAAGACTGCCTAGAACCAACCTTCCAGCTAGGAGCTCCTTGAGGCAAAGACAAAGTCTCTTTTTTGCTGTGTACAGCACTGAACACTCTGAGTTAATCATAAAGCAATAAACTAAATCATATCCTACACAAACACTCATAGAATCACATGCAGTATCACTGATCTGAGGAATGTTCTATTGCTACAGCACTATCTGCTTGGAAACCTATACTGGAAGAGAAAAAAAAAGAGATAAATATGAAAATGTCACACATTTTGATGTCAAGCTATAGCCAAAATCTTCATAGCAGGATATGACTGAGAGAAGGTACAGCATTTTAGAGACTTCACATTTGATAGCTTAAATGTAAAATTTCTACACCGCTGGACAAAATGTAATGGATAAGGACTTAAAATTTTCCTTCAATGAGGTGCACTTTCTCTTCCTTGTGTGTAAATTAGATAAACACAGCTGTCTTTTCACTGCCTTTTTTGCATCTTTGAGTGTGATGCTTATCTCATTTCAAGACTGGTATAAACAGATGAACAGCTCAGAAGCTCCTGCTCCTGCTTTTTTTTTTTTTAATTTTTGATTAGCTAACACACTAGAGGTCATCTGCAGAAGGAAGACATGCAGCCGATATCATATATTTTAGGCTTATGTAAGATTTCTGCGCCATAAATTCTTAAAAACCCTCAAAGCTCCCATTATTCAAACTGTTTGTGGAGTCCCAGATATGATTTTCTTAGAAAATCACTTGAAGCTAAGATACAAAATAAGTCAAAGAAAAGTTCTTTCCTGAAAAATGAATACATAGAACACATGATATGTACACAATTAGTTTTTGTTTAAGAAGGAAATTATGTCTCAAGAAATGCAGATATATAACATCCATTTATCAGTTTCCCTTAGAGTGGCTGATTATAATAAGTCACCAGCTTATCTTATTAACCCCTTAGGATGCATGCAATATTGCTTCTACCATCTTAAAACAAAACCAGGTATTTTTCTGAGAATATTCACTGCATGGTAAGTCTTTAAAGAACTATCTATTCTTCATCCCATCAAACTTGCCCCAACATTTTCAAACCATAAAGAAAGCAAAACAGAACCACCTGTTTTCCCTCAAATTAAGATTAGGTTTGGATATTTACTCAACTGCTTTGATACTGAGGAAGAAAATGCCTTTTTTTTTTTTTTCCTGCAGGGAATTGGGTGGTAAAATCACTGACAAAACTTTGCTGTTGATGAAATCAGAAATTATTGTTGTCCTATTGGTATTCTTATGAATGCGATAAAGTTTTTAAGAGTTGCAGTTACCTCAGAAATGGGAACCAATAAATGTTTCTGATCACTGCATCTTGCAACTAGTTGCACCAGAAGCATGACTATCAGCATATGTATTCTATAAATACATGTATTAACATTGCAGCTTCCCATTTAAAACATGAAGTTAAAGCTGAACAGGTAACAACTAACTCACTGGATAGTCCTGAAGAATTTTTCCAAGGATTTCTTTCCTCAAACCCTTCCTTTTCTATGTCTTTCATCTCCACACCATTAGTGCCATTGGTTCCTACCTAGCCAGGTTTTTCTCTACTGCAGGCATCGTTAAAGCACACTACAAGGTTGTCCTAGGTCTGGCTAGCATGAGTTAGCTTTATTCAGTACAGAACAAAACAAATCACTGCTCAGAATAGTCAGATTTTTTAATTTCACTCTTGTGGAGCCTGCTTTCAGCAAGTTAGAGGGCTTAAAAGCATTCATTACCCCCAAGCTGTGCCACACACTGCATCACACGAGTGGCATCCTCCCACCTCCAACTCGCAGCCCACATGACTCAGAGCCATCGCTGCAGGGATGCATCAGCACTTAGGTAATTTAAAAGTTCTAATTTAACTGTCTTAATGCTTAGACATAAGTAAGCTTAAGTCAAATCCCTCCTTTCAAGGATTTTCTGCCATGCTGACTCTCTGTTTCTGTACATTAGAAATTGCATTTTTAACCACATCCAAGATCTTGGCTTCGACTTTTCTCTGACATTTAACTCCCTCCTGAGCCAAGTCAGAAGTGCTGGATGCAGCATGGTCAAGGGAAAAACTTCACAGTGAGCATCCACACTGACCCTTAAGTAACAACATTATCAGAAGCAAATCTCCCATTTTCCTGTGCAATGGCACTTCTTTTCTTTTGGGTATAGCATTTTTACCAATACAGAAAATCCTACAATCACAAAGAGCTAATATGGTAACATTATGAAAGATATTGCTGAAAACAAGAAAGGGAACATCTCTTTCTTGGTGGCATCTTCCTTTATTGATGCCCGAGAAGTCACATAAAATTGGTTTATTGAAGCTTTATGATTGTGAAAGTATTGTTAATGCTATTTCTTCCGAAACATTTTAGCATTTTCTGTAGCTTTTTTTGTTGTTTTTATTCCCTTAATTCTTCTGTTAGAGTATAAGAACAGGCCTCAAACGTTCCAGAATATTATTCTTCTGTGGGTATGTATTTCTATTTTTTCTTTCTTGGCCTCAGTTAAACAGCTGAGCCTCTAATTATAAATACTGATAGATTGCATCCAAATGGGCAAATGGAAGTACATATGCCAGTTTTTTCAAATGAGCTGAGAAGCCTGTGAATCAGCATCCAAATCTCTGATGAACAGCCTGCTGTAGATTCCTGATTCTTTAATACGTTGGATTTTCACATTGCAAAGCAGCAGATGAGTAAGTGAGAATTCGTTTACAGTGCTGTGAGATCTGTATCAGATACCACACATTAGTCCTAAGTATTTCTATAGGCCTGGTGAGACCAGCAGAGAAGAGCTCCACCTTTATAAGTACAAAATTAGTCCTGGCTCTTCCCCTTAGCAGACACCTACTTCATTTTCAGAAGTTTTTTATATGGTGAGCTTTCCCCCTGATTTCAAAAAATTCACAGTGATAAGCTAATATTACTTATCTTTTTAAATGCTGATGGAACTGACACATAGATGGATGCTAAGCAGCTCATCCAAGATCATGTTTACTAAGAATCACATCAAAGTGCGTCAAGGATGAAATATCTCACCTCCACTAAGTAATAAAAACCACAGTCCCTCTACTGACTGTGATCTATGAGTACTTGATCAGTGACAAATACAGAGTGGTCTTTTAAGCAGCAAGAATACATCTGGCTGGTTTACCCATTTTGACTTGGGAGTGGGGAAAAGAATGGAAGGCAGAAGCAAGTTCACCCTCTGCAGCAGACAATTGCTTGTCTGCTGTAAAAGACATAAGAAGATTCCATTACAATTTAATGGCTCACATGCAGTAAGTCTCAGTTCACCTGCCAGTGAATAGGAATCCTATTTTGCAAGTCTTTCCCATCATGATGGTTTTTTTTCTCTCTTCAGTTTGTGAGCTTAAGTAATTGGTCCCAGCTTGCAGAACTGAGATTAGTTTTTCACCAAGATGTGTTTCAGTTACTATCTGTAATTGCAGCACTTCAGTGTATGAGGTAGTGCAGCAACATAATTTTCTACTTTGAGAAGAAATAGAGTAGGAAATTAGTTTTCTAGGGAGCTTTCCTCACCAACAAGTAAGTAGCAGTGATTACACGATGAACACTGTCTCCAAGTGCAGGGTCAAAGTTTCACCTCAAAGGTATAAAGTACCTTACAATAGAAAACCAAGAATTTTATTTGTTTTAACAGTGAAGATTTATAAAATTCTTTTACTTTATTTTCCAAAATCATCCAATTTGTGACAAACATAAATATTTTTCTGCACTGTAACTTTGCTAGAAATGTCTTAATAAATGATTTTGCTTAATGTACTGTACAGCTGAAATACAGTATCAGCAATATCTTCATGGTAGGATGAAAAGTTCTATAGCCATTATGGGTTTTCAGTTTACAATCATAAGAAAAATTACATTCAGTATTTTCTGAGAATATCTAAAGAAACCAACAAAAACCTCTTTACTTTGATAGGTATTATTTATTAACATGACACTTCAGTAATGAATAGGTGGATAATGCACATCTTTAAATGCTTTCTTTCCACTGGGGCATTAAAATGTAGAAGAAAGAAAAGAGTCCTAAGAGCCTGAATATTGCTTTTAAATTATATGCAACTCTTTTGAGGCATGAGTTAAAAACACAAAATCCACTTAAAACCTTCACAAATAAAACAGATAGGGTTATTACTGTTAACGAAGGTACCTGTACATAAATGCAAACATTATCAGCAGACAAGAGGCCAAAAACACAACCCTCAGCCAAAAACATAATTGATAGAAAGGGAAAGCATCACTATGATAAGCACTTAAACTATAAAGAATTCTCTGCTCCTCACTACTAAAAATCCTTTCTTATCAGTTAAAGGCCTGATTGTGTTATTAAGCACATAAAAAAAAATCTTATCCCTGCAGAAGCTAAATCAAATGCTTTCACTACGACTAGAGCATATATACCAATTCATATTTTCAGTCACTGGATCCATAATTCTGGGATTTCAATATTTACAGCTGTTACGAAGACCCAACAAGAATTTCTCAGATCACACTGCAGTCTGGAAAAGGAGTGAGGGGAATGCACCACCACAACAGCCTTTGGAATTCAATACTAATGACTACAAGCTTCTAAAAATAATATAATTGTCTTGAAATAATTGCAGGATTTAAAATGACACCTTTTTTTTTTTTTTTAAATAGCCTCACTTATGCTTCCAAATATCATCTCTAAAGCTCTTCCCTAAAAACTTAAAGGATGATACTATGACTTGTTAGTTGAAGATACTATGTAAGAATGTGTTTTGGCAAACAAAAGCCTTATAAAAATCACCCTACTATGAATTAGTCACAAAACCTGCAAACAGTATGTCATATCAGTATAAAATGACAGCAATTATGACATATTAGTATGTCCTGAAAACTGTAAATTAAGTTAAGAGGGATCATCATCTCCACAAATTTCAAAGCAATCCAACAGGCATACAAATTAAAAGTCACAGAGAAAATCCCTTTCTCTTTGGGAAAAAAAACAAAGCAAAAGAAAATACCAAAAGCACCCCGCACCCCCCTGCCAAAGAAAAAAAAACCCAAAACCCCACAGAAACTTTCCATGAACACCTCTCCTCGCCTGAAAAAGCAACCCACAAAAACCCAAACAAACAAGCATATTTTTCATATACAATTAAGTTTTAAAGAAAATATTTTTTTATTCCATTTAGGTCTTACGATACTGTAAGTATCCAACATTCAGAAAATTTCTGTTGCTCACTAATGAAAATATCACTAACATAATTCCTTTTATTTTCTTGCAGAAAGTGTCGTAAATGCATTTATTGATCAGCAATCACTGTGCTCTGTGGATCTCAAAATTTTTCTTAATCTTGACAAGACTGTCATCAGCTCTAAGGTCAGCTTCACCACCTTGTCTCAGGTGTCTGGAAGACAGCCACAGGGAGATATTCTCTCACTTTCTCCCTTTTTTCCCGGGGACTGTGTCAGAAAGCAGAAAAAAAGCCTTACACCAGTGGTTCCCATTGGACTCTTCCCAGGATGGCAGGTAGGAGAGGAAGTGGAAACTTCTGGTATTGATTATATGAAAAGAGGAATTGAGTCAGTGGTGATTTATGAGAGAAACCTGTCAAGTTTTGACAGGAAAGGAGCATGAGAAAGGATGGGGAAGCATTCTCTGCCCCTTCCATCTACACTCACTAGGGAGATCAGTTTTTGGAGATGGGCTGAAGGGGAAAACAGCCAGCTAAAGAAGCCACCCATTTCCTCCAGGCAGCATGGAAATTTGGCAGAGTTGCAGCTTTCCCAATCATTGCAGCCTGGTATAAACTGAGGCACAAACCAAAAGCTCAGTATTTGTACGTACACAAAAAGTGAATGAGAGTTGATAGTTTTGAATGCTATTACACAGATAATGGTTGATCTGAATTACCTGCTGCCTACGAAACACAGCCACAGGTAACCCAGAGAAAAAAATTAGAGGAATTTTAGTATGAAAGGTTTTCAGTGCAGAAAACAAGGCAAGGTCATAGAAGAATGTCCCTTCATCTGTCAAATGGAAACCCTCTCCTTGCTGTGCATGTGAATTTTAACACACATAAAGCTACAGCACTGAAGTGACAAGTTAATCCTCCTGCATTACTTTTGATATGATTATTTGTATAGCACTTGGAATAGTAGCACTCTTCTTTACTAATTTTCACTAGAAACAGCAATCACAAACATTCCAACGATTGCAGTTCAAGTCTGAAAACATAGCTGAAAGTAATTCAACTCATTCAGAGCCTAGTCTAGCACCTCTCAAGCAAACAATAAAAAAGCAGTGTTCAAAAATACACATTCAGATCTGATTCTCTGATGAATATGGATATTCTCACAATTCTTCCCCTTCTTTGGATTTAGAGCTGCAAAACTATGTTACAGAACCAATGTGAAAATTACAGTGATTACACATAATTTCAGTACTCTTTAAAGTATTAACCCAATCACATTAGAATTTAAATTTTCTTCTGGAAAAAGACCAGGAACTTATGTTTGATTGTTTCTTCGTTTTTTAAAAGATGCTGCCTGTGAACACAAGAGACCATATTTCATTTTACAGAAAATACACAGATGTTTATATTAGGAAAACAGGTAAGTGTAGATTTTCTTTCCAATGTGTAAAGATATTTCGATTTCAATCAAAATGATACCTTTGACCAAATAGTTAAATAAGTGAATGAATTCTGTTGATTTTTCCCATTGCTAAAATGCCAATTACCCAACATTAAACTACATTTAAAATTGCATATTTTTGTTTACTGTAAAATAACACCATTTAAGATATCACACAGGTTATGTGCTTTCAGCGGATTCATGGGTAAGTTACAAGTAGGGTAGCATATTCTGTTCATAACTATGATTATCAGCTGATGGAAGTCCTTAAGATGGTTAATTCTTTGGTTTGCTTACTGACAAAAAATGATAGACTACATCTTTTCATCATGTGCACTCAGCAGTCCAAGATTCAGGAACCGATCAATGATCTCAAGTTCTCTCGAAATTCTGGCAACAAAACTTTTGTGCCTATTGCTCATCCAAGCATAATGAATGTCATCCAAGCACAGAAGCATTCCTCTTTGTATTGTATCCCAGACCATAAAAAGATCAAATACACTCTGTAACTTTTAAAACAGATCTGGTTTTCACAATTGCAGAAAGGGAAAACGAAAT
This sequence comes from Rhipidura dahli, assembly GCA_013399225.1. Classification (NCBI taxonomy): domain Eukaryota; kingdom Metazoa; phylum Chordata; class Aves; order Passeriformes; family Rhipiduridae; genus Rhipidura; species Rhipidura dahli. The sequence goes on from VXAC01005698.1 coordinate 257,971, forward strand.
AAAAAAATTACTGCGCAAAATATGTTCAGATTTTTGTGCTGAATCAGGCATTAAAAGTTTCATTTGAATATGTACAGTTTTGGAATACTCCCTTGTGTTCAAAATAATTTCTGTTCCCTAAAACAATCAAACAAAAATCTAGTACTAAATTCACTCCTCCTGTGTGTGTAAAAAAGCCATCCACTGGCTGATCAGTCACAGACTGATTCCAAACACCGTCACGCGTCTTGTATGATCCCCTGAGAAACTCACCCAAAGAGGTCTCTAGGCCATCAGAGAGCTGTTCTGGGCTCTCACACAAGCCTTCCTTGCTAGGGCAGGGCAAGGCAAAGTTTTGAAACTTTGGGCAGTTCAGCTGACTTAGTTTTGGACATCTCCTTTATCAATCTTCACACATAAGTTCATCACCCTGCGCTCTTTTGTGATGTCAAGGGAGATAAACGGAAACAATGCAACTGAGTGTTTTTGGATATAAAAATGAGATGAAACTTATTCAAGTAGTGCCTGGTAGTGACTTTAAAGGAGCTTAAAATTCAGAAACTGAGACTGCACTTTGTTTAGTGAACCCTCCCTTTCAACCTTGAAAAGAAGCCAGTCATACATAGAGAAATAAATAAGTAGAGAATAAAAGACCATGAACTAATTTTCACATGACTCAACTTCATGTATTAGATTTTATGAAAGGTTATCAAAATTTTTTATGCAAATTATAAAAACATTTTAATATAATTTTTTTTAAGTGACTTTACTGTGGCCCATGGAGTTGTAAAAATGAATATCAATACCTCTCCAGGTATATTATAAAGATGTATAATATCCATATTCTAGACAACTTCAGCATTTTCAAAGTTCATGACCAAAATGCAATTATGTAAATGCATGGAGATGCACTGATTTTTTGTAAGACTAACAACAACTAGCAGATGTTCCCACTTTTTGAAAATATTTATCTAGAAAACACATTTTGGGGACCCAGCTTTGGACAGTTCTGACCTACTTGCTTAAGACAAAGAAAATATAGGTAACAAAATGCATTTAAGTAGCTAACAGGATTAGTGGCTTCTGTTTTCCACTGAAAGTAGATACTTCTCTTGTCTACAATGATGCATTTGTTCAGGACAGATTACAAGTCAACCAAAGCACCCAGACATTATCATAAGTGCAAATGTGATGCCTTACAAAGAACTTTGCTCAAGAAAACAGACAGATCAGGAGTCACCTCAGGAATAACTACACAAGGCACTGTAATGTCATCTAATACAGCAAAATGCCACCCATGCTGCATCAAGAGCTCTGTTGTAACTGAAAGATCATAAAATATCAGATCATGAAATTGGTTTTTTAAAATCACTATAGGAAAGATCAAGCTAGTACACTGTAATTGTTCAGTCTTGCTGCAGGTGCTTCTGTAATGAAGCACAAAGTAATTTTTCAGAGAATCCTAAATCTTTAATATTAAATATTTTCCCAATAGCTTTTCATGTGTCAACAAATGTTGGGGTTTTTTTAATTCAGAATTAAAGCAAGATTTTAAATGTCAGAATTTTCAGTCAAAGAGGGATTTCAAGTTTTCGTAAGATACGGAAAAATATAATAAATGTGCACACTGAATTTAAATCTTCTTTTACTGAGCTAAGGGGCACAGGTTAGAATTGGGCCTTTTAGACTTGTTTATATTATCTTGAACTCTTTTTTAGTACTTACATTCTATAATGTTTAGGACATAAAACAGAGGGAACCATGCAGCTTGTCATGAAGGATGAAAAACAATATGGATTTTAGCATGTTCTTTGGGAATATTTTTCTGCTGCTGCAGAAAAGTGACAGATTTCTTGTCAGCAAGTGATTCTCATGCTGATATAAAATACACATTTATGGAATGCTTTTGTCTATTATGCTTTTTTGATCCATGGTGATCAATTCTACAGTCCACAATACCTGTTTTACTTCATCTTCATGCCCCCCTTCTCCAATCCTATTTTCTTGACATGTTACTGAAAATGTAAATGCACCAGCATCTTCCCATTATACTTCTTTACTTCAAAAATAAATTTGAAATTTTTGCCTATAGTTTTTTTTCTTTTCTGTCAGATAATTATTTTTTTGTCTTTCCATGTTGTTGTTTTTCTTTAGTTGTTGTTTTTGTAGAGTTGTATGTTCAAAAATATATATAAAAAATAATTTTTCATTATCAGCTACAACAGGGGAAAGAAACATATAGTTCTTCCTTCAGCTGCCATGCTTGGAAAACTTTTACTATTTTAATGGACAGTATGGATTCTCAGCATAATTTCCTTTGTACCTTGTCAGTTACAAGTTGGTCCTGATATTGCTTCTAATTCATGATATCACTGACACACAGTCAGAGGTTTCTCAAAGAAATTTTCAGTAACAGCAACACAAGATACTGGCATTCTACTACACCACAAAAGCCACACAAAACACAAGAATTTATGAAAAGCATATTCTGATGTGAAATACAAGATTGCTTTGAAAGCAAGCACAGAGAATTAATATGTCTGTTTTATTTCAGTTTACTACCACTTGTTTACCTGATGGTCTCAATGAAAATTCAGAGAATCATGTCCTTGATAAAGCAAGGTATCATGAAGAGCTTTTATTCCCTTCCACAGATTGTCCATCAGAATCAAAACTTTGAAGCAGTATCCCATCTGCTACAGATTTTCAATCCCTTTTCCAAAGCACACCAGGTCACACATTCTCAGAAAGAGCCCTGTACCATCATTGCTTCCTGGTAGGTGCACACTGCCCCAGGAAGGCACATAAGCAGTGCTCTGCAGAAACAGGGAATATTTTTCTGAATAAGATCAACATTTAAGATACATTTGGACAAAAACATTTGGAAGCAAAATTATTCCCTTCCAAGTTGTTTAGCCTTATGTATGAGTAAATTCAAATTAAAAACCCATCTTGAAGAAAACACAAAGCAATTACACATCTGAATATACTGAGCATAGTTAAGAGGTAAAAATAACATAAGTCTCAGGGGCAAAAAAATATTTTCAGCACTGTTGCTTTGTTTTATTAGCCATGTCCATCAACTTTACTACCTAATTTTAGTGCTGGAAGCAGGACAGAATCCTTCATTTAGATACAGTATGGTTCACTGTTGAAAACCTGAACATTCATTTATGAATCTTACCCACTGAGGCTCAGACCTCCCAGACTCCCAGACTAAGCCATCTGATAAACCAGAATATGAAGTACCTTATTTTGCTTTGTTGTTTTATTCTTGTTCTTTGTCAGAACTGGACCTTGAACAGCCTAACTTCTTTACAATAACGACCATTCTACTGAAATTCACAGCACCATATTTAGATAAAAGCTGGTCATCCAAAAAGCAGCAAAATATGCATTCAGAGGCTGTAATGAGATTTTTTTTCAAGTGGAAATCAAGACAGGCATATCTCTTGAATAGCATATTAACTCTTTAACAATGAAAGCTTTTCTTTTTCAAGGTTCCCAGAGATTTCATATAAAAATTCACAGAAGACATAACATTGCAGAATAGTTCTTATTAGCTATTGTGTACATCCAGCCCATTTGTCCTTCTACAGCTCTACTTTCTGATCTTGTCTTTCCACTTTCTTCTTTTAGAAGGACATTAGAAAGGCAACCAGACCTTTTATGCAGTAGAGGAGAAGCACCACCTATATATAAGTAGAATTACTTTTATTTATACTGCATGTCAATATTTTTCCTGAAGCACCACTTAGTGTGTAGGATTTTAATGTTACAAGTCTCCGAGATTTAGATTTTTAGATTTTTCTAAAAATGAAAGAATCAATCTTAGAATTTTGATCTGAAGAGTTGAGGGGCAAGTGGCATTACTATTCATTACCAGGTCAGAAATTTTGAGTTAGGAAATTATTTCAGAGTTGCAAAGGATTACTCAATTACTATAGATTCTGTCATTTAGTTTTTTGGTTGTTTTTTTTAAACATCTGGGGTTTCTATTTTTTAAGACTTTATTTATTATTAACAGCTTGAAGACCTCTGAGCTCTCCTTGCTGTATAGGAATAGAGAGGCTGCTGTGTGATGTCTTGGCTGTAATAAAAAACTCATACCATTCAGAGCGGTTTAAAAATGAAGGGAAGCAGGAGGGCATTGTTTCAGTTATTGATTTATCTAGCTTTGTGACAGAAGATCAGGTGGGATGGCAAAGATTTTTTGAAGATGAGTCATAATGATGAGGTAAGTATTCTGAGAGGGGATGATTTTTTTTTTCTTTGAAAACAGCAAGTCTAATAAAAAAAATGAGAGGTCTGCAGACTATTGAAGTTTCTCAACATCTCTGGCTCTTGAAACAAGTTGTTTCTTCTTTTTCCTTTCCACCTGACATGGGAGACAGCCTTGAAAGCCTCTGAGAGAAACTGTACTGATTTTCCCTTATGGACAGATTAGAAGAATGAGAGCCTTGAGGAAAACAGCTCCCATTTCTCCATAGTATACTTTAAAAGAAAAAAAATTCCATTGTGTTTCTACTAGTTGATTCCAAGGTCAGTGAGTAGTAGCCCCCAAATACTTCCCAACACTTAAAACTCATTCAGGAGGGGAGATTCCCTTTGGTCATGCTTCTTATCTTTGCTTTACAAGCATAGATCTATCTTGATGTCAACAATGTTGATGTTAACAAATGCTGGGATATTTAAATCCCTCATGTCATGGATTACTTGCTCAACAGACAAAAAATTTACCAACACCACTTTATGGGAATACTTGTATACTTCCCTATTTAAAGGAGATGAGTCCTCTTCTACTGTTGCTTGAGTTTCATCTTACCAAACATTGTATGTCATGTTGTACATATAGGGGTTCAGAAATCCTTACCGTGAAAACACCAAATGAGTCATTTGTACAAGGACCTGGAAAATTGTCTGACTTAAATTGAGATATTTCTCTGGTTTTAATTATTGTTGGTGAGATAGTATCATATTAATAGCATCTATCTGCTGTATAACAATAATTGTCATTTGTCTCAATATAGTCATAAGGGATATTCCAATCTAGGTGAGAAGAGATATAAAAACAATTTAGTGCTTAAAAATCTGGTTTAAATAACTCCCTGCAAACACAAATTTTAAATTGCTGCAAAGCAGTCTTGGGTCTTAGGCTTTCAAAGTAGTCAAACTAAATACTATGCAATTTACTCTGTAGGGATAATTAGACTAGTATTTAAAAATGAAGTCCAATCTACTCTGCAGGGTTGCTTAAGATCCAGTGATACTATCCACAGGAGAAATCACTTATATGGTCCACAGTGAAGCTTTTGCATTGGTCATGCTAATGACTGCATGCAACACAGTTGTGCATAAATTTGTCAGAACGACAGGCACAAAGTTCCTGAGACATGAGACACTTAGGTCCAATTTCCTGAATTATTCTGTGTAAAAATTTGAAGCAAAAGAGAGACTTCAGAGTCAACTTGTCATAATGCAAAAATGAACTGGAAACAAATGTTTACATCAAGCTTTTATTACTGCCCATTGTCATGTCTTGAATATCAGTTAGAGCTGAGACTCAGAAGTGATCCAGCAAGCCAATTTCTAGCAATAGCTTTATTCTTACTTTTTTTCCATAATAAATATAATTATTTCAATTATTTTCAACTAGAAAGGAATTCAGAAAATTTCCAGTTTCACATGGAACTGAGTTCCAGTTCCAACCTTTTTATTTTTTCTTATTGTTTCCAAGCAGTATCAGAGTTCCAGAGAATTAATTTTTTCTACCAATATTTGGCACTGACAAATCATGCATAGCTGAAATTACTAATCTGATCTCATTGGAAGATACCATACTTCACTTTTTTTTATTGTATGGTGGTGCATGGGAATATAAATAAGAATGTGACTAAAGGTGGCTCTGTATTTTAATGAATACAGAAGTAACCCATGGGCAAAGCTTTTAGGTCAGTAAAAATGTCTGAAATATTTTTTGAGATAATTTCTACATAAGTACATTTCTGTTAATATTTTTTATGTACAGTACTGACATAATTGCCCAACATGTTCAGTATCCTTAAACAGCAAGTATCAATATTTTTTCTGTTAGTATAATGCAATTGTGGTAGTTTACACACCATTACAATTATCAAGCATTTACAGCTTCCATGTCAAAATATAGTCTTAGTCCCTAAATAAGAAATTTTAAGACCTGTGCAACTAGTAGTAAGACTTTGACAGTATCAATAATTAAAACAGGTATGCACATTGTTTGAAAATGAACTTCTTTTAATAAAAAGAAATAAATATAAAGTCTTCTTGAATTTGCTGTCCTAATTTAAAATCAAAAACAGCACCATCTCTTTGAACCTATACAGTACACTCCTTTATTTGTTGGAGAGGTGTTGTAGGGCTACAGGCCACAGAAAATGAACAGGTGTATGAATGCTTCTGATTGAATAAAACTCAAGCAGAAAGAAAATGTTATAAACATATTTTTAAATTTTAATTTATTTATCAATAAATGTATCAATATATTCCTGAATCAGGCAGGATATTACCATATGTTGTTAGGGTTAGGTACAAATATTTATATACAGAATAGTGATGTATCTAAGAGTTTATCAAGGAACACATAGATCTGAATGAAGTGTGCTTCACTTATTAACAGAATATTCTGTTCTAAATACTGTTGCTGTCACCTTAGAGAGAATGATAACTAGTTATTTGATAAATACATTGGCATTACTATCTGATGTCATTACTAGTGTTTCAGAAATGGGGTCCATAGTTAATTATATAATAAGCAGAACTTCATGGTGGAGCACTTCTTAGAAGAAAAGTGCCCTAATTTTGAGAACTGGGTAAATTAAACACTTCAAGTGCACAGCAAGAGCAATCTGGATGAAAAAAAAACACTTCCTTTTCTTCCATTATGTGAGATTTATGTGAGGATTACCAGGTGTTTTCAAATGTTTGTGTGAGAGACTCATTTAATTTCAGCAGGTAATCTTCAGCAGGTAACCTTAGGCTCCGTACAGTCGAAACAGAGATAGGCACCTCCGGAAAATGATTGGCCTGACCTTTCTCTGGCATCCCTGGAGATGCCTGTTCCTACCTGTGATTATGATTGGAGCCACAGGGACTGCCAGCAACTTACACAAGTACCATCAAACAAAGAGAGGAAAATTTCAGCTGTGCATACTTTCAATTCATTTTACAGACTGTGCAAATTTCATGTAATTTATGTTGCACTTTATGTATCCATAGTATTTGATTTGGTGACTCTGTTCTATATCATTTAAACTGGACTTGAATTAGAACTTACATGGGCCAAGTGCCTAGCCCAGAATTTAATCCCATGTGTTATTTACATATGTCCTTAGGCTGTTAAATAGAAAAGAGCCCAATCATTTTCTTCTCTTTAGAAACTATTAAAATCCACACATTAGTATCTGAGTTATACTAAACCACTTTCAATAGTTTGAATACTGAATCAACATCATACAGTGCTGAGAGACATGGTAAATTCTGACCCCCTAAAAACTCTGAATCTTTTATTGAAAATTTTCACTTCTATAAACAGGGTTTTTTTTAAAAAAAAATAAGGAATTGCTTGCTATAGGAACTGAAAAGAATGTGAGGCAGGTCAGTAATTCAGAATTACTTGCATAAAAACAAAGCATTTTCAACTGTTATAAACTTAAATTTCTTTTTGAAATTATACTTCACAAAGCAGAGTAACAACACAGTTCAACAAAGACCAATTGAAAGTCCTACACTGGGGGCAAAATGACACCTAAACCTGTGGGGAACAAGCTGAATAAAATTGAAGAGTGTACCCTTGTAGCAGAGACAGCCAACACCTCCTGTGCTGTTAGGTAGGAACGTGATTATTGCCAACAGTTAGGAGAATGATCATTGCCTTCTCTTCTGCACTCAAGGGACCAAATTTGGCTCCTCATGGCATATAATACTCAACCTATGAAGTAAGGTAGCCAACAACCAGCAAGTTAAGTCTTCTATTTTACTAGAGTATATAGTATGAGATAAACAGGGAAGAGAGAACATTTTTCCCTATTTCCCTGCTTTTTTCCCTTGAAGTCATGCAAGAATCACTGTTTCAAAGCATGGACTTCACAGGCAGAAGTCTCATTGCAGGCTATGACATTACCACAGCACATTCAAAGCAGAACATTTCAGACTGACAGGTCATCTCAGCTTGAGGTCATAATCTGGGCACAACCTAATGCTTGCTCATATTTGCCAGCAGCAAATCTCAAGGCATTTGCAACCTCTCTTCTTATCCTGTAAGAATTACTGTTAACTACTGAAAAATGGTTGGCTTCTTTTGGTCTACTCAACTACTTACATTAAATTGAAGAACAATGTTGTTATTAGAATTTTACAAGACCCAAATCCCTCTTGAAAGACTGAATGTGTACAAAGAACATTCTGGAGTATGGTGTATGGATGACTGAAATGTTTTCCTCAGTCTTCTAAATTTACAATAGATGTAGCAGAGAAACCAGAGTTTTCATTTATAATTTCTTCAAAGCGTTCTTTCTTACCTGACACCAAGCACCCCCCCCCAAAATATCACAGAATATGTTTTCATTTGATTAATAAAAATGAATGTTAGAAAGTCAAAATATTCTTGGGCTCCTGGATATTTCCTTAGTTCTGCAGAAACAGAAAGGCAAGGAAAGAAATAATGTTTTCCTGCAACATGGAAGACTCTTCCCCACAAATTTAGCGGACCTTTATACATTCATTTGTTGATAGTCACTGGCCCAGAAAGTAGAGCACTATCTACCCTGTAGAACAGGCAGATATAATTGATCTCTAATTACTTACAAACATGAGAAAATAATAGGGAAAATGGCTTTGTAGGCCAATTATGTAAAACACTACAGAGAAGAGCAAGTGGAGATGACAAGAAAAAGAGTAGCCCATCATATTTAAACAGATAGTGAATAAGGTGGCCAAAGGTGAGTGATCTGCTGAATGTCACCCCATTAGCTAATGAAAAGACCTCACAGCAGTCACTCAGCATGCAGGTAGAGCTTGGCAGAAGCCTCATGCTCTCCCTCTTACTTGGGCTAAGGCCTGTTGCTGCAGCCTCAGTCAGGACACCAAAGATAAAATTAAGAATGCATTTTACATGGAGAATTTTTCCTTCCTAACCTTTATGCAAGGTTAACACAGTGTGTAAATTTCATCATGCTTCATTTCAATGCTATGCTACTACTACCACACATTACAGCAGAAAAGGTTGCAGTTCTTAAAAGAATAATTTCACAGTGTGTGCAATCTACCCTTCAATTACAATTGTCCTTTTTACATCCACTTCCACTTTAGCTGCACTGTACTGCTACATAAAGCTGGACCTGTCGTTAAATTTTGGATAAGCTCTCAACTTAGAGGCAACACTCATCCTTTAAAAATGCACTAATTTCAGTAATTTTAATAGATTTTTTTTAATAAAATAAACTTATATGACTGCAGAAACACAGTTATCTGCAGCAATAAGCTATCATGACCAACAGTCATAAGGAAGAAAAGCATGATACCCAGTCACTAAAACAAATGTGAGCAGAAGAGACTCCTTAGCACAAGAAGTGAGGGATTGGATTAAAAATATATATATTAAGGATCAATAAGCTTCAACGAGGAAGAAAATGGCCCATCTGCTAAAGGAATATGTATATATACAAGTATGAAGAATTAGAGATGGGAATTTAATTAGCAGACAAGGATAGGTCTCATGATCCTAGGGACACCAAACAGGTGAAATGCAAAGTGGGTTAAAAAAAGGGAGGGTTTTGCTGAATTAGTCTGTTTCTTATGTCTTCATGGCTAACATACTGTTACATTTTTCAACTACTATTTGGTATCTTAAGACAGCATTTTGGTCACACCAAGTAAAATCCTAATGCCACCACTAATGAAAAGTTTTATTAATTAAAATATCAGTTTTCCCTGGAAAATGCAAATTAAAAAATGTATATAAATAAATCTCAGGGTCTGACAGATTTTATTACCTTTTTAGATGATTCATAATTGGTATTGTGTTTTTCTTCCCTTTCTCCTCTTCCTGTTGTGTTCTAATTGTTTGCAATTCAACAAAAAGTCTCTGCATTTGTTATTTCTTATTTTGCTTCGTATGAGATTAATAAGAACTTATTTTAAGGAGGGGATATTTCAGAAATGAATATAAAGCAGATGGAGAAGACAGCAGGAAAGCAACACCAACAGGCAGCAGGTGAACAACACAGTACGAGACATTTTATTTCCCTAATTTTTGTTTCTTGCTACTGAAGAAAAGAAAATATGCAAAGAAAATCTTAGAAGTCAACATTGTATTATTCCTTACTATGTAATTTCTTTAGTTCTGGCTATTCAGCATTTCCAAAAAAGTCACTGAAAAGCAACACAGAATTTCTCATGCTTATTTTAATTGGTTTGCCTCGTGACCACTGCCATTAGACTGGCTAATATCTCTAATGCTGTTCACTATGGGGTTTACTTTTGAGCTTTGATACCTGCTGGTTTTCTGGTTGGTTGATTCTGCATCTTTCTACAGTCCTCACAAAGCTAGCTGCAACTGGGTCTTTGTGTCTCATTTGACTGAATTGTGACTTTCAAGCTTTACAAAATGTTTCTTAGAAAATCAAATTCTATGTGCACTACTTGCTGTATTCCTGTTTTTACAGCCTAGTTGTTTGAACAAGTTGATTTTGATGATACATTGTCTGGCTTAATTTACTGCAGTGTTGTTCCCTGCCTGTTTATGCATGTGAGTCCCAATACTAAATTCAGTAACAAAGCATCCTGCTTGCTCTCAAAGAGAGATACTTTGGTATGATATCTCTTTAGCTAGATATGCCACTATCTATAATCCACACACTCTAAAAATTCTTGGATAAATGTTTTTCTGAACCTGCTGCTCAAAATCAGCAGGGGACGTTTGTGTACCTACAAGCTGAAATAAAGCCTACACCACGACAAACATTGGCATTTTCTGATACTGAGAACCAATGTTGGACTTGCTGTGGAGAAATTTTCAGTGATTGAAGGTTTAATTTTTTTTATAGCTTGAAGAGTCCAAGGAATTGTTGATGTTCTTTGGAAAAAGTTAAATTAAAAAAAAAAANTTGAAAGGGGCCTACAAAAATTTTACACCCGATAGAAAAGAGATGATGCTTGTATTTAGTAGCTGTGATCAAACAACAGCATCCTTCCTGCCTCTCACTGCAGGGCAAAGGGAAATATTTAAAAGATTTTGCTTATATCCAAGTTTTGCTCATATTTCTCACATATTTGAGAGAAAACTTTGTTGCTTCGGACTTTACTGTTTTTGCAATTTAAAAAAAAAAGGGTGAGATTTAGCTTTGGAAGTATGTGTAATCACATGTATTTATTTGGTACCTAAGCCTATATCACAGCAATTTCACTGCTCTCAGGAACCAAGACAGATAAAAGAGCTAGCAGGAGTTACAGGTGACACCACCACCTTTTGACTACAAATGCAGTCAGACACTAAAAATCAGGATCAAATCCTCCCCTTGACAATCATCTACTGATGTACACATCTTACTACTATAAAAGTTGCTTATTAAACATATCAAAGAAACAACTGAACAATTAATAGTCTGAAACTTATTTGCAAACTGTTTACTTTAAACTCCACAATATTTTAGGAATGAGATGATGATCTGTGCCATTACTGCATCTAACTGGTTGATGACTGACACCTCAAAAAATAGTTTAAAAGATGTCTACCGGCAAAAATTTCAAAATGCTTATTCTGGTTAAGTGTCATGAGAGTTCTAGAGTTTTGCATTTCACACAAGCACATTGACCAGCTCTGCTGCTTAAAAACCTCCCCACTTTTGGATTTCAAATGTTTGCTGAAAAAAAAAAAAACAAACTAGNGTTCATTTGAAGAATTCTGCCAATTCCTCTCTGCATTTTTATTTGTGTTCCTTTGAAGAATTCTGCCAAATTTTTCTCTGGATTTTTAGCTAGCTAATACATCAAAAGCATATCCTTTGGTGAATGAGCTTTCATATGCATGCCAATAGTCCTGACTTAACGGCTCCCATGACATCCAGAATATCATTGGTAAACAGAAATTTGCTAAACTTCCTTACACTCTGACCACTGTGCATGCATATGTTAAAACTCTTCCCTTCCCAGTCACAGTTAAAATGCAAAATTAGTATGGAAATTAAAATTTTTATCCCATGTATTCATGATTTAGCCTCCTGTTAAGGTTTCTTTGTAGACATTAAATGCCAAATGTGGAGATAGCTGTAAGAAAACACAATCATCTGTATGCAGATCGCTGTCAAAAGTTTTAGCCACACTTTTTTCAAAAGCCTAAGTTTCTTCTATCTGGTTTGAACCCTAGTTTATCAATTTATCAATCATCCATTTTTAATTATACTATGAAAGCTGATGAAAAAATGCTCTTTATTTATCTTCCACTTAAAAAAAGCAAATGGAAAATATTTCTGCCATTTATGCTGCTAGAAATTATTAATCAAATGCTTTAATAAATATAGGGTTTAGAAGTTCTCAGAAAAGTTGCATCCTATCCTTTTACACAACCAGGTACTAGAGTATGGACCTTTGGGATGCAACCTAACTGTAACAACTAAATTTAAAATATTAGTATTATGTCATGAAAGGTTGTTAAGTTTATGACACCTTAATGGTTCCCTGCCTGCAGGCACTATCAATAATAGTAATCTATCTGCCACTACTAACTCAAAGAGGCTGGAATTATGTCATACCAAACTGCTCAGTTTATGACATCAGCATATAAGCTGCATGTGGACTGAAACATCCAGTAAAGGAAACCTGAATGAGAGGCACAGGAAACTTGTATAATCAGCTTGCTTTTCTTTAAACTTTGCAGATGCTCCTGCACGTCCTGAATATGCTAGCAGTTAGTTCACAGTAATCTTCCCAATATTCTGATATGCAGTGGTCATTTCATTTTCTAAACAATGAATTGAAGAATTAATTTTCAAGAGACATGCATTCTTCATAGCAATAGTAAAAATCATGCTTTGACTTGAATAGGCACTTGGAACAAACATCTGGATCTAAAAGGATATAACCAATCTGTACCTCTTTGAGTGGCATTGTACCTGTACCCTGTTACGAGTTCAATCCTAAATCCAACAGGAGTTGGATGGCAATTTCAGGACTTAAAGTCAGACCTTTAGACTAATTTAACCCTAAAGCTCCAGTTCTCAGTTAAATGCTTATATATGTATTTTGTAAGGATGCAAGTAAAACTCAAGACTTTCACAGTACACATGCATATGAAACATGTCCAGACCTCTGCAGGAAAGTGCTACTCAGCCTGAAGTCCCACTGTTACTTCTGCCAGGCAAATAATATTTGTGCTGCATAAGATCAAATGACCATTTAATTGCGCTTTTGTGAAATCAGTTTAAAAAGGAACTTGATATTTCTCCAACCTCTCCTTTTTCAAGAACACGCATCTCAAACTGCAGGGAACAAATGAGGCCCCAGAAGTTGGCACTGTTTCTCATGACAATCTTAGCAGAATAGGCAGAGCCACTACACAGCAGGAAATGCATTCTGCCACATCACTGAACTCCTCTTTGCATAGCCTATATGTAGGAGTACACAGGAGAAAATCAGAAAGTCAAGGTGATGGTTTTGTGTTGCTGTGATTCAAATGACAGAATTCCTCAATGGCTTTTTAGTCACTCCTCTTGTACCAGTACCGCACAAAAGCAGAAAGGCCTCATCTAGCTTGTGGGGAAGGAGAGTTATGGCAATTAGGTGTAAGATCATCTTTCTTCTTGCTATTCAGCATTAGAATAATTCTTCTAAGATAGCAAATATACAGTACTTAGCTATAAACTATTTGTGGATTTCTAAAAACTGTAACACAAATAATTTTAATCTTCAGAAGAAAAGACAAGGCAGCCAGTGGAAGCAAAAGCTACACAAGGGCTTTAGAGTCACTGCTACAAATAATCAGGCAAGCTAACACAGATTGCAGGGAGGAGGGAAAGTAATTTTTGTAAGAAAAAGGAGGAGATGAATAAGGCACAGAACTTCCATGAGGACTTTATGCTGTGCCTCAACTTCTTGGCAATCACTGAGCATCTGATGGTGCCTGCAAATGGTTCAGAGGAGATTCAGTGGAGCTGCAGTGATTTAGGGTTACTATCTGATAAGATTTCTCTGACACAGTGAAGATCCCACATGATGTTTTATATATTTTATTATCTTATTAAAACTATGAAAAAGAAACGAACAAATCTCTAATTTTAAGCATTTATATTAAGTTAGTTTTCTATAAACGTCCCTTCATTGAATGATGTTTTTC